>WUQG02180320.1:0-22610 GCA_011317285.2 Androctonus mauritanicus
GTCGTCTATGCTACCGGTAAGTCAAAAATTTTGTTTTCTAGATGGTTGTTTACATTATTGCTCGTTACAGATATCTTTAACATGTTCTCTATTCTTACAGAATTACCAGTAATCAAGCCCTTTTCATTTCCTGACAACACAAAGGCAGGAGATAGCTTAAGTGTAACATGTTCTGTCATTTCTGGTGATAAACCTTTATCATTTACATGGATGAAAGAAAACAAAGAAATAAAAGACAGTACTCACACCAAGATTTTTACTCATACTGCCCTTTCAATATTAGTTATAGATCCTTTAACGGAAGAAAACAGTGGCAATTACACTTGTGTGGTAACTAATTCTGTAGGTACAACATCTTATACAGCTAACTTACAAATACCAGGTAAATTAATTTTAATAATATTTATTTTATAGATTAAGAAAAATGTATAAAAACTTGAATAAACTGTAAATATATTTACAGTTCCACCATCGTGGCTGGAAGAACCAAAAAATACTGAAGCTATAGCAAACAGCAACGTGACAATACTTTGCCAGGCTTATGGATTCCCAAATCCGACTGTTACTTGGATAAGAAAAGGTATATTTTTTGGTTCGTTTTCATAATAATTTTCAGTTATTTAAACAGTTTAATTATATTTTTTTAAACAGAAAATCCATTCGATTCTTCTATTAATGTGGATAGTAAGATAATTATAGATAAAGGAAAAATGACATTTATTAAAATAACGAAAAGTGACGAAGGATTATACGAATGTATTGCTAATAACGGTATCGGAATAGCCCTGAAGAAGACTATCACTTTGACTATTAAAGGTATAATAATCAACAATTAAAAAACAATTCTTAAATTTTTCTTGGCATGTTGTAAATATGTCTTACATATATTTTGCATCGTTGATATTTTGGAAGTTTTAATTCGTGTTATATCCGTTGTATGGCGTTCTGTCGCTTTGTGTTGATACTGCTTTTGGCAATTCTTGATGCTGTACAATCTCTATTCAAATACATTTTTTTTGTGTTTAAGTTTTATATTGTGAAACAAAATAATGATGATATCGAGACAAGCTGTTACAGCACTGTTTAATCTGGCTCAGTTGATCATTATATACGGACAAGGTATGTTGTAATTTGATAAACTTATTTAACACTTGCTTACAATTATAACTTGTACAGTTTATTTTCTTATACTAATTTAGCTTTATAATTTATTAGAAGCACCGAAAATTCAACCATTTCATTTTCCATCAGAAGTAAAAATGGGAAGCAAAATTAGCGTAGCTTGTTTTCCACTAGGGATGAAACCATTGACTTTCATTTGGTTAAAGGATAACCAAAATGTAAAAGGAACTAGTGGAGTTCATTTGAAAACAGATGAAGAATTTTCTGTTTTAACAATAGATTCGGTTGATTTGAACAGCATTGGTAATTATACATGTTTAGTGAAAAATTCGTTAGGAGAAGATGAATTTACAGCTCAACTTAAAGTTAAAAGTAAGTCTTTATTAACTTACGTGTACGTAGTAATTTTATGAAATTTATTTAACTGTTTAATTTAAATTTGCTAATAAAAATTTTCTCTTTAGTTCCTCCTCAATGGATGAATGACATTACCATTTTAGATGCGATCAGAAATAATAATTTAACAATTCAATGTAACGCAAACGGTTATCCACTTCCGACTGTAACCTTAAAACGATTTTCAGGTAGAAAGATCAGTTGTTATTTTTATATAATTCACTTTATAAACATAATTATTTTTAAATAATACTATTAAGCTTTATATATATATATATATTTAAATAATTTAAATGCAGAAGGGGATTCTACAAGCACTTATCAAAAATCAGATAATGGTACATTTTATATTTCAAATGCTGATACTGAACATAGTGGAAGTTATGTTTGTGAAGCAGATAATGGAATACCTCCAAGCATTAGAAAGATAATATCAGTTATAATACACGGTAAGAAATAAAATATATTTATAAAATACCAAGTTCTTATAAACTGCCACGTATAAAAATTAATTTTATCAATTTAAACACTCATAAGACCATAGATATTTATTATAATAAATCTACTTAATACTAACACAGTATTATCTATATACTGTTATCAAAAAGTTAAATTTAGACTATTAAATCAACTGATTTTAATTTAATAGTTTAAAACTTAATTTCTGAATTAAAATAAAAGAATGCTGTCCTTTGAAGTCGTTTATGTTATACACAAAAGATAAATATTTAATTTTTTTTTGTATTTATAAAGATTTATGTATGATAACTGTTTTGTAATTGCTGATATTTAATTGTTTTTTAAAAGTTTTGTAGTTTGCTAGAGTAGTGCATGTTTTAATTTAAGAAAACTGAACAGTTTTCACCGATGCAAATAAACAGTAATATTTACGAAACAAAAGTAGTTCTGTTTCTTGTGTGAATTGCTGAAATAATCACATTAAATTAATTATATACGCGTATTATGTATTAATATATATAAATATAATAGTTTTGTAGCATAAAATCTAAAAATTGCAAAATATAGTGTACGTTTTTGACCAGATGTGGCGCTTTCTGGCAATCCAGTCTAAGATGATGATATACAAAGCATAATTCCAAGTATTCGTTGTATATTTTTCGAATCGTTGAGACATTTTATAATTAATTACATTATGAATTTATTATTTAGATTGTTTTGTGTAATTCTCATCAATAAGGAAATCAGTGTGCTGTATCTAGTTAATTGTTCTGGTGAGTATTACTTTTATTCCTTTTGACATACAGATAACATAAGCCAAGTCGATAAGTTCAATTTCTGAATTTACACACAAAAATATTCTTTATTATTATCATTCTAACTTTATTAAATCATTTTTATTGCAGATTTTCCTGTTATACAACCGTTTAGTTTTCCTGAAAATGTAGTTGCAGGCAAATCCATCAGCGTGTTTTGCACAGTTACTGATGGAATTAAGCCATTAAGTTTTACTTGGTTAAAAAATAATATTGTTTTATCAAATAGTAAGGACATAAAAATTAACAATCACGACTCATATTCTGCCTTGATTATTGATCAAGTTGATGTGAGGCACAGAGGAAATTACACGTGTAGTGTGAAAAATAAAATCGGTTCTGATAGTCACACTGCCTTGTTTGACATTAGAGGTAAGATTAAAAAATTATTTTTAATATTTGCATTAATTATAAAGTATTTTATATTAATTTTATTGTGATAGTTCCCCC
This sequence comes from Androctonus mauritanicus, assembly GCA_011317285.2. NCBI lineage: Eukaryota > Metazoa > Arthropoda > Arachnida > Scorpiones > Buthidae > Androctonus > Androctonus mauritanicus. The sequence continues at coordinate 3,243 of WUQG02180320.1, forward strand.
TAGATGGGTTATAGAACCGACGGATCAATCGATAATCGTTGGTTCTAATCATTATGTTGATTGTCAAGTATTTGGATTACCACTTCCGCATGTCAAATGGCTAAAACTAGGTAAAGTGATGCATATATATATAATATTTTTTTTCATTCTTTTTTTATTAAAATAATTTTAATCTTATTTTATGCTTCATTTTCAGGAGATGTGGCAGAAAATTCGCCAGTTTTAGTTACAGTGAATGATAGGTGGTCTCTGTTTAAAAATGGCACAATTGTTCTTAAAAATGCTAAAAGGGAAGACGACGGTACTTATATGTGTCAAGCCGATAATAAAATCGGAGACCCGCTTAAAAAGATTATAAAAATTAACGTGTTCGGTAAGATAAACAAGAAAAAATAATAAAAGAATCATCAAAATTGTTTGAGTCCAATTTTTATTAAAACATACCCCTCCTAACAACGCCACACATCGTAAACACTTATTAATTGTAGACTAAATAGATCGATTTGGTTTGTCAATAATATTTTTTAAATATTAGTTCCAGCCAGATTCGAAGAAAAATATAGCACTGTGACCAGCAAAAAAGGAGACAGTGCCAGATTAAGATGCGATGCAATCGGTGATCAACCGTTACGTATAACATGGAAGAAAGGTCCATTACAGTTATCGAAAAGTAGAAATGCTAGGTGAGTTCAAGTTATTTAAACGTTTTAAGTTATAAAAGTTCATTACTGCTTAGTAATAAGGAATAATTTACAGTATTAGTTAATGATTTAACGTTTAAAGGTATTAGTTATTAGTGCCATTAGCAATTAAAATTGTTTGTTTCTTCGATGAGTGTTAATTGCTTTCTTTAAAAGCACTTTTCTCATACATACAATCGTTAAAATCTTCAGTAAGCGTCAGCAAATCGATATCCCCATTCAGGGGTTCTGGATGCTTGGGACACGTTGTCGCCTTAAGACGACGATTCTAGTATTTAAAGCTATTAAATTTTATGCGCTTTAGATTTAATCTGTTTTATTGCATCGTATTACTTATCGATTTAGATACGAAGTATTCGAGACTCTTACGTCGGATGGTCTTCAGTCTGAATTGGTTATTCGAGAAACGAAACGAGATGACGGATCTATTTATATATGTATTGCAGAAAACACTTACGGAACCGATGAGAGGAAAGTTAAATTATCAATATTAGGTATGCTTTGTTTTAATTTTTAACATTATAGGTTATATAGGATGTAATGATTAATTATTTTTAAATTATTATATTTGTTTTAGAGGTACCAGGTAGACCACAAAACGTTAAAATTGCAGAGAGATGGAGCAGAAGTGCTACTGTGGCGTGGTCTGTGCCTTACACGGGAAACAGCCCTATAACGAAGTATATTGTGCAGTACTGGAGGGAAAAGGGTGATTAAAAAGTTACGAGTTATCTTTAACGATATAATAGAGATTTTTTGACGAGAATTTTATCGCAGGTGCTCCTCATCGTCTTCACGAACATCCTATTTCGAGTTTGCAAACTTCTACTATGATAGATAAATTGCATCCCGGAACTTCTTATGTTGTGAATGTTGTTGCCGAAAATTCTGTTGGAAGGGGAGAAGCTTCCAAACCTGTTCGTTTTCATACAGGAGAAGAAGGTAGTATTCATTATTGAAATAAGTTTCCGTTAAAACTAATGATCTACCGCTTCATTGAAGCGTGTTTAACGTGTTCCCACGTTGTTTTATACAATAAAGACATGTACCAGTCCATCATTGTTGCTAGTTTATTAAATGCACATCTTCAATGAGCGTTAGATTAACAAAATACAATTATATCGATATATCATTTCACCAATGCTAATTTTTTTTTCACTAAATCTTATAGAACCAAGTCTTCCCCCTGTTGATGTAAGCATTGAACAAAAAGGTCCCACAACTATCAAAGTTACTTGGAAAGTATGTATTATTAATTTTATTTTAATATATTTATTTGATAATTAATAAATTTTAGATTGTTTCTTTATTAAATAATCATAATTTTTCAAGCCTCCACCATTGGATAGCTGGAATGGACAGTTAAAAGGATATTACGTGGGCTATAAAATTAGAGGATCTACTTCAATATCTCACGCCTTTAATTTCAAATCAGTTGAATATGGAGGAGAGAGAACTCAGGAATATCTCCTCACTAAACTCATAAAAGGAACAGAATACTGTATAGTAGTACAGGCCTTCAATGCTGCAGGTAGTGGCCCACCCTGTCACGAAATGATAGAAAGAACAACTGATGCAGGTTTGTTTTTTCGTGATAACTGATAAGAAGACATTCATAATTTTTTCATTACTTTTAATGCTTATTTATTCAATTTTATATATTGCTGCAGATGTTCCCCATGCTCCTTTTCTTTCCTTAATGTCAGTTACTGTAAGTTCTATTAGTGTCACTTGGGTTATAAAACATTCTAAAACACCAATAACAGGTATTTTTATATTGATATCAACTTAACAAAAAAATAATAAATTGTTTATTAAAAAATAATCATATTTTGTGTATGTTACAGGATTTACACTTCATTACAGAAGAGGATACAATTCGTGGAAGGAATCGCCTTTAATACCTGCTAATGAGAAACAATATACCTTAAGCAATATTGATAGCGGAACATTTTATGAGTTATATTTAACTGCTACAAATCAAGCAGGAAAAAGTGATCCCAGTGATACACTCAGAGTTAGAACTGATTTTGTAGGTAGGTATTTAATGACATTTATATAAGATAGATATATTATTGAAATTTTAATAATACATGTTTATGTATTATTTATATATTAACAGAAGGCTATAAATTATCTTCAGTAATCGATAAAAATCTATGGAATCCACCTTATTTTCAAATATCAGTACTTATTCCAATAGCAGCTTGTCTAACTTCCATTTTAGTCGCAATTATAGTAGCGTGTGTTTGTGTTAGAAAACTGAAAAACGAAAGAAGGAAACGAGGTAATGATTTTTGTACGAATTTCCAACTTAAAATTTATTTTTTTCTATTAAAAAAAACTATATAAAAATCCTCACTTTTAAAGGCTTAATGGAAGACAAACAATCTAATTATGGAGGTACTATACAAAGATATGTTGATGTGGAAAAAAATCGTCCACTTGTAAATAACGAATGTTCCATGTCTTCACTTTATCCAGCACCTTATGCTACCATTCCCATGAGAGATGATCCAGATGGAGACTTTGCTAAAAGTGGCATGGATCATGAAATGAAAACATTTGTACAGCAAGTAAGTTCATATATCATTAATATCTGGTAATAAGTCTCAACACTTGTCTTTTACAGTTAGTTATAATGCAATTTAATCTAAAACACTACTTTTTAATTTATTCAATTTAATTTTATTATATAAAAATTTATTAAACAAAACTGAAATATTCAAATTTTATATCACACGTAATACTTATTGTTTGTTTGCTTAATTTAAATATATTTTTAATCAAAATAATTTAAATTTTAAATATTTTACTGCTCTTTCGCGGAAATAGTATAAAACTCTTAATATTTTTTATAGTTTATGTAGTTAAAAATAATACAAATGAATATAGAAAATATAGTAAAAATATAAAAAAAATACACTAGAATACCACTTATCCGACTTTTACATATACAATGCTCTCTTATCCGGTATGCTGATTATCGATTAATTATTGCAAAATTTAATTCAAATTTTATTACTAAAAATAAACAAGTTTATCTTATTATGTTTAATGAACATTGCATATCTGTTTTTGTATCCGCAATAAATTTATGCGCTGTATTCTCTAAAATATAATCGTACTAATATATTTATTATTATTTTTGTTTTCTATATTATCTAGCATTATTACTGCGCTGTAACCATGTGATAAGTGAAGTTCTACTGTAAATATTGCATCTGTAAACGTTGATAGATATTCACACAAGTCACTAGCATATTAATCACTAACTAGACACTCATCAGGCAGTAGATCGATAACATCAATATTATTATTGTTATTTATTCTGATATATATATGTTTTTTTTTTGTTTAGAACCACATCGAAAGACCTATACCACCTCCCAGACCTAGTTCTCTAAAAAAGAAAGTCGATCTTCATTTATATGATAGTCCTCAATAAGGATTCTTTGATGTTTAGAATGTAATCGACTTAAAAAGAGAGACATTAGAAAAAAAAAGTGTCTAGTGTTGTGAATGTTATTATGGAAAAAAAAAAGATTTTGAAAGCTCATTTTTAATATTTTACAAATATGCATTCTGATAATATAGGAGTTTTTGGTGGAAACTGTCATGTTTAATGATGTTGCTTAAATTGCATAATTCATGAGGGTGAGTAATTAATGTTGTTAAATATACTCGTATATCGATCTTTAAAAAAAAAAAACGACTTTTAGAAATTAAAGAAAACTCAAATTATTCGCCATAATTTTCGATTTAAAAAAGCAAAATGGAACTAATGAAAATTTAGCATAACTTACCACATACATTCTTATCGAGAATAAACAAATAATCGTGCCGTTTAATTTTAATTATTTGTTATATTTATATTCGATTTATTTTTCATATTTAATTTATATTACCATGAATTCAGAATTTAATATTTATACCAACGTATGAGGCATTCCTCATTAGAACATATCGATTTATTTAAAAACTCTTGTTACATGGAACTGTTACTGATCTATAACGATTGAATTTTCAGTGATATAAAAGAGATCAGATTCGATCAAATTAAAAAAAAAAATCCTACAATTTTGCTAGCAGCTGTTTAATTATTTTATATACCTCTAAACAGTTTTGATTCCTATAGATTTTTACATGACAAAATTTTAATATTTTATCAAAACAGCATCCTATAGTTAGATGCTTAGGTTAATTGTTTATTATAATAATTACAGAATCAAAAATTACTTGAAACATACATTCAAATGATTTATAAGAACAGATGTTATGAATTTTTAACTTATATATATATATATATATAAGATATATATACATTTAAAAATAACCCTTCTCTGTTTGTACTAAAAATATTTTATTGTTCTTTAAATTTTAATGAATTTGTAAATATACGAGAAATATTTATATTATGGCCAGCTACATAATCTTTTTTATGTGAATATTTATATTCAATTTTATTGCATATATTTAAACTGACAAAAAAAAGAGAAAAAAAAAAACAAAAAAAATTGTTTATTTTCAAACAAATGTATTTGCAGTTTTCAATAAACGTATTTGTCACAATTATTCTCTGTTATATTTTCAATTAATCTTACACAAGTCTGAATTTTGTTATTCAGTATCTTAATGAAATTTTTACTCACTCCTACAAGAAAAAAACTCAATAAAATTTATTTTAAAAAATATATATTTAATCTGAACTAAATAAACATTAATAGATTAAGTTCATGTTTATGGTTAGAAAGTGGATTAATTATAAAAACAATGTTTGTAATGCAATGATACCCGAATAAACAGGCAGCAAGATTACGACAGTCAAGTTGTCATCGGAAAAGACATTTTAGAAGATTTATGACGATAAAGGATTTATTACATTGGAAGCTGGCCAGGTGATTCGGTCTAACCTATAATATCTTCCAGTAAGTATGGATACGGCATTGAAACTGGAACAACCCACAGAAGAGTAGGAGAAAGATGAGGACGATCGATACGTACGTTTTGCTAGTTCGACGATAGGGAGAGCGATAGCATCGCATACGAATTGCAACGTTGCTTGCATTATATATCTATATATATAGGATATAAATTTTATGCATTTGCCTCGAGCATACCCGGATGCAAAATGATAAATAATGTCATAGCGTATCAGTGAAATTTGATTCAAAAATGTGTCATGGTTGAGTGATGTCTATAGCTGGAATCGCGCTATTCTAATCTGTTCTGAAGACTAATTTTTATACAAAATATTTGCATAATAGATCATTAAATATTTAAAATGTCTTTTATCGTTTATTATAGTGTTATTAATCCGGTAGAAGCGATTGAGTTCAGCTAGGATTCTTCTAAGAAACAAAAGTTATAAAAATACAATAAAAGATTATTTTAAGAACAGGCATTTCAGAAAACATCATTTAAAATATATGAACATAAAAATATTTGTATTAAATATTTAAACGATGATAGCATAACTACTACTTCCTTGATAGTAGTAATTGATAATATTAAGTAATAGAGGCATAAAATTGATATTTCCTTTTAATAATTTCTGTATCGAGTCTCCATTAAAGCGGGTTTAAAATTTTATTGTAAGATTGATTTTTTTAGATATAAACCATTTTTTATAGATCAAGAAATGATTAAAACAATTTAGTTTAGGGCATCGTTATGTATATTGTAAGATCAATAGTACTTTTGATATTAATGCATGATAAATTTTCGGTAGTTTTTTAAATATTTTCTAAATAATAATTGCTTTGAATTAAGTTTAATTAGTTTATTGATATGTGAATTAAAAGCATTCGTTAATAAATCCTTCAAAATCGTTATGAAGTTATAGACGATAATATGATCATTTGCATTTGCAGGCCAGCTGGCGGTATCGATCTTTCAATTGCAGAATTCAGATCGATTTCGTTTATAGATTTTTCAGGGGAATCTGAGTACATCCATCGATCCTCAGTCTTCATCTAACTAGCCGACTTCATCACGGATGTAACTCATCATGGCTTTGCCGCTAATTATTTCGCAAAGGTGAAAATCAGCATAAAATTAAAAAAATATATATGTTATTTTCTTTGAATCAAAAATTTTTAATAATTTAATACATTATGATGTATGACTCAATCCGTGTTTAGGATTTTTTTAAAAAATTATCTGTTAACGCATATTTCATAAAAATAGAAATATCGGATTTACGTACGATGCAAAAAATAAAGAAATTGATTAAGCAGATAATTTTTTTGGCTAAGTTATCAAATCTTGCGTGAATCATTTTTGATGGCATCCATTTTATGGAATTCGTCTCAGATTGGCCATCATCCATGATGGGATCAACTAGAATGTTAAAAGAAAGGTTCAATCGGTAGAGTCCTCCTGAAAAGCTGGAGATGCTGGATAGGAATTGAATCTAGATCATTCAAGCTGGTATGCAACTACTTTATCATGCAGTCACCCCCAATGATTCATATAGTAATCAAGTAAATATTGTAAAGATATCATAAATAATATTTATAGTTATTGTTCTCTCGCTTATTGAAAAAAAATTAAATCTATAACATAGTTATGTATGTTAAATGATTATTACATTTTAATATATTTGTCTTACATCAATAATAGAAATGTCGCATAAAATTTTTTTCTAAATTTCGATTTACAGTATATAAGTCTTAATATTTGACTTATATACTGTAAATCGAAATTTACAGTATATAAGTCAAATATTATATCATTTAATATTTATGAGATTTAGGTTAGATTTATTAAATCATATCGCATTTGAGATATTCTTTACCTGGCGGCATCCCATGATTGTTGAACTGCTTTATAGTGGGGTCTAAAAGTGGCGGCTGCCACTTTCAGACCCCACTATAAAGCAGTTCAACAATCATGAGATAATCCGACAGGGTTGAGATGGGATTCAACCGGCCAGGCCCGACTCCTCATGAGAAAATGGAAGTGTAGGACCCGGATTTGAATCCGAACCTCCAAGACAGTAAGCAAACTATCACGCGGCCAATAAGCCGAAAGATGAGATTTAGAGATAAATTTGTTTTTACTGGAAATATGTCGATTATCGGCCAATTAAATTATTATTTTAAAACTGATGAAATTAATTTCTTGAAATTAGTCAAGAATAGCTTTTGATTTCTATAGTAACTGGACAATAAGAATTATGTTTTTTAACTCCACTTCCCAATCGTTAGCCGATTACAGTAATAAGTGACAGGTGTCATTTCAGACCTTTCCGTTAACTATTTTCACCAATGGAGAGACTATCCAGACGATAGAAGAAGGATTGATGGCTGATTCTGGATCCTTCATTTTATACTATATTTTTCCAAGGGATGGAATTGGGATTCGATTTCGTCTTCTAGTGGAAAACCGAAGCGTTACCACGCGATCAATCCGCCAATTGGAATTAGGATTTAGCTTAAGTTGACTTAGTTTCATAATTTTACAAAACTTCTATTGTTCGTATTAGATAAACGATGAATATCTGATAAAATTTTCTTTCAAAAATGACAGAATTACGAGCAGCAGTTTTTGGAATTCCCGAAAACTTTACATTTTGTCATTATACAGTTTCATGATAACTAAGCCAATTAAAAATAAATTGTTACTTAACAATTAGTTATGCTGCTTAATCGCACAAGAAACTATTTAATTTGGAATGGAGTAATTATTATATATATAGCCTATATGTTTATTCTTGAGATTTGCCAGTAAAGATGTAAAACGGGGATCATGCAGATTTGTTTAATTTTATTAAAACTGGATTTAATGGATTGACTAATTTATTCAATTATGTCTCTGAATTTCACAAGAGATTTATATATGGCAATGATTCTGAAAAAGTACGGTGGACTATAATATTTCCTTCCATTTTGTGATGGGTTATAATCAGGTGAAAGAAAGTCTGTAACACTTCTATGTGCCTATCTGATTACCGTGAATCCATGAATCTAAAATGTTTCGATAAAGGATAAATATCAGCTGCTGCATTTAAAATGACCTCTTTGTCTTTAAAAAATAACATAATGTACTTTATAAAATTCATGTAACTTAAATAAAATTAATATTATATTTTACATACTAATCTGTATTGTTGGCAATCGCATTTCATCGTATCTAAAAAAAATAGAGGGGCAAATTTACATAAATCTATAAATTTAATAACTTCCTATTTTATATACGATGTAGGAATAATATCTCGAATACAGTACATGATTTTTATAAGAACTATATCAAAATTCATATTCCTTGATATTTTATTCAAAAGATAGATCTCAATTTTTGTTATTTGATCTAAAGCAATCATATAATACGATTATGAATTGTTTTAAATATAACGTGCAGAGTCTGAACAAGTCTACCATCCCATTCTTTATCGTAACAGTCAAACTTCTGACCAATTCTGAAAGATTCTATACATTGTGAAACTATGCAATTTATTCTACAGTAAATATTCAAAGTGACATAAATTACGCAACTGAATTTTTTTAAAAGAATGCATTTCAATTGAATAACCGATGCTACTTTCTTACGATTTTTTTTATTAACTAAATGAAACTATGATACCAGACTTTAGAAAATAGTAACGAAACGTGAGTCTGATAAACAACTAAAACTTAGCCTTGATATAGCATTGATCAAGCAAACTGCAATACGTAAAATGAATACGATTTAGTGCAATATTTAGTAAATTAAATAATACAGCAAGTTTTTATGGAATTATAGTTTTCTACAATTGTTTAATTTAACGTATTATTTATGTTGAATATTATGAATGTATTCGTATTGCTGCTTAATAAAAATTCTTTAATTTTTACTAGACACTATACTAAACTAACATATTTATATATTAAAATAGCAAATCTACATATAAATAAAAATGGATTAAGTTCTTTTGTATCACGCAATGCAATACTTCTTAATCATTGTTTAATGATACCAGGAAATATATTATCACAATGAATATTTGGAAATGAACATTTTCCACGATTTTAGTTACACATAGAATATAAAAATGAAATGAATTAAATGTAATATAATACTTTTAACGGCAGATAAATATAACCAATCCAACCAAAATACTTATTGGAAATTTTCGATTATATTTTACGATATTTAGAGAATTTTTAAATATGAAGAATACATTCATGCTGCCATTTTACATTACTATTCGAGCAGCAACACTATTCAAGAGTACACCGCATTGTGCTCAGACTGGTGATGATGTCTGGTTAAATGAAGGATGGGTATCAATAGATCAAATTGGAATCTCTTGAAAATATCTGCAAGTGGGAATTCAGAAGTAATATCAGATCTTTCAGATATTCACCTGACTGGATTTATTAGGCGGCCTTTTTATATATTATTCGACAAAATGTAAAATTCGAAAAAATAGAATTTCTATGATCTATTACGAATTACGCTTGCAAAAATGGACAATTTGTTTATATGTCTCATATAAAACGAATAATTCAGAATGGAATATAAGTTATATGATTACTATGATTGAACAGTTATGATTATTTTTGAATGAACTGCTGTTGCTAATAAATTTTTATAATGCTATGTCATTTTTTTATTAAAGTTCTATAAAATAACCTTATTGATAAAATTTATCAATATTTTTATAAAAAAATATTCCAATATTAAAATTTTCTTTTCGGTGAAGCTACAGAAATTTTATTTCATTTGCCAATAACAATTTGGTATGTCTCAATTATCCTATCATTAAAACCTTCCATAATAAAATATTTTACGTATCAATAAGTATTATGCATTTATTATTTTTTGAAATGTAGCATTTTCATATAAAATCCATTTTTTCTGTTACATTCATGATAGCAGCAGTTCAGCAGCTATTCCAATCATGGAATCAGGACTGCTTTATATAAAGTTCTAAAAAGTAGTAGTTTTAAATGTTTTTTGTAAATAAGAATAGTATAAAACTGAGCTATATTTTAAAATTGGCCAATTGATAGCAACTAATGTAAATTTACTACTTTTTATAACTTTTTTTGTTGTTTTATATATTCAAAGTGTGCATTATCATAAGAAAATGTGTTCTGTCATGGTTCATAAGAATAGCAATTGCTATACGACATTTTTGTCTAATGCAAACATAGTGATTTCCGACAGCAATGATCACAAATTTTTGACAAATTTGTGTAATAATAAATATCACATCCAAATATTTTTTGTTCATACAGAGCATCTTGGCTCGATGTATAAGAGGAAAATTATGAGCCAAAAATATCTAAGCAATGATAGGGCACTTTTAAGTATTACAAGCTACAAAACATTATTCTGTCTGAAGAAGAACGGCAGAAAATATAACAGTATGAAACAAATTATTCTGGACAGAAGCAAATTGCTATATTTAACAATTCCAACATATCGCTGCATCTTTCGGGACAAGTTACTTATTATAAATATGCTATTTTATAGCTATTTTTAAACTAATGGTATTGGAAGATCGAAATTTAATGACAGACCGTGAATAACAAAGATTCTTTCTGCAAAAATATTACCTCTTGTTAAAGATTTGCTTTTAGTAAAGACGACTTCGATTTGCGATCGAGTAAAGATTGTTATATACTACACTTATTAAAAATATTGAAAACACTTTCTTGGCACAAAATTCGTCGATTCTAAGTCGACGAAAAATCTTTTGATATATCAAGGATCACAAAAAAATACTATATAAACAAATTAGCGATAATCAGAATATATAAAATTATAAAATACCATAAAAATTGTAAAAATTATCTTTAGGCGCTATATTCAAATATGAGAATGTAATAAAATCTCTTTTGATAAAATAAAAAATAATAATAATAAAAAAATTATCATCATTCGTAATTGTTAGTGTGTTATTATTATTATTCACTATTATTACATGCTTAATTTATTTATTTTCCTATTAATATTATGATTTTTTGTAATAAATAAGGCTTAAATACATTAATGCATAACAATAATTATGCATATTTAAATAAAACAATCAAAAACAAAGAACTAAATAAGAGCAATTGCTATTATTGGACATTATTCAACAATATAAACTGCAAACCAACAACTACCGATTATTTTTATAAATAATTATATAAATTATTTTTAAAAATATATAATACACTTAAAATTTGTTATATAGCCTATATATAATTAAGAAAAAATGACTAATTTACTTAAAAACAGTTTCAAATCAGGGAAAAAACAGTTCAAAAAAATTATTGAAGAGCTCTAATTCATCATGAATATTTTTTTATAAATTTATATAGTATAACGATAATGTTTAATAAATTTAGGATATTTATTATTGAATAAATTTTCAAGTTTTAAACTTAGTATGTCTATTAGAAATTAAATGCATTCGTATGTAAAATAAAAAATAAAAAATTTATTTAAGGAGTTTAAATAAATGTTTAAAACTGAAATATTTAAAATTTAATTTAATATTTGAAATCTTCTGCAATTTAATTAAACAGAAGTGATTTAAAGATTGACAAGAAAAAAAATAAATAAATTTTAGTTTTCACATTTTAATTCGATTTAATAAAATGTATATTAAACTATAATTTATTAAAAAGATGTTGCGACTCTTGTGCTATAAAATATATATATTGACCTACAAATATTGGTAGTAATTAATCTACAAATAAACAAGATAAAAAAATTGTTTAAGTCGAAACAACAAATTTAAAATTATAACTAAGAAAAAGCAGGCATATCCTTTTACGTAGGCCCTAAAGGAAAAATTTTATTATGGCCTGTTTATAGTTCAAAGAAGCTAACGTTTCGTTAGCGCCTACAACGTCTGTCACGCTGCATTCTAATTTGTTTGTCTATAGCTGGTATTATATAAACAAGGGTAATCTTTAAATGCCTCAAAAAATTTGATCAAAGACCTTTTTGATTTGAACACTCCGCCATTTTGTATCAGATCGCAAAGCATCATGGTATAACCATAACGTTGAAAAATAGAACGAGTTCTGGGCTATCAACTTCGCGTCGATTACGTTGCGTTATGGATAACGTGATATAAACCTATGAATTGTTTCTAACCTCGACGTCGTCGACGAGTATCTCCGCCATGTTGAACTATAAACAAGCCTTTAGAGCCTTTAAAATCTCGGCTTAAGTTAGGCGTCTAAATTTGAGACTGCGCTCAAGCATAGGGTCACATTCTTCTGTGGGATCTGCGGACGATACGAACAGGTTTTGGCCTACCTGCGGTCTGTGGAGTGAGCAAGAGTAGTTAATGAGACTTTTCCGGCAGAATGGCACAGAGTTTGGTACCAAAAACTTCCTTTATTATTGAAAATTTACATCGATAATATTATTTCGCCGCTCAGAAGCAGGAGTCGCGAGTAAACGCGAAAGCGCAGCGAGAATCGATTTTGTAGTCACAAATAAATTTTCGCGAATAGTCGAATCCGCGAATGACGAGAATCGATTGTACGCTATTAATTACTCGTAGGGCCTACATTAAATCAGTTCATCGTAGATAATAACGGATTCTTACATTTATCATTCGTTTCGAAGTTTCTCTCGGTGTAAATTAAAACAAAAAAAAAAAAAAAAAATTATAATTCATTAATCTGTGTTTAAATAAAATAAAAGAAACAGTAATCAGAAAGACTAACTGAATGATTCCATTTTAATTTAATGACGGAATAAATTATAAAATACAATTTACATTAATAAGATAATATTGCTTTGCAACACACTGTAACTTGGATTGTCCTATTTAGGGATGGGAATCTCCTATTTATTATCATTTATACTACATGGTCATTATTATTTAACAACAATTCTGATTAAAGAAATTTCCTAGTTCGTGGTGGACTAAAATAAACGTAATAAGGCAAAGCAAAGCAAAAAAAAAAAAAGATAAGTGTAGTGGAAAACTTGGCCATTTATGACAATTGTTTATAGTGCATTTAATACAGTATTTAACAAGTAGTAGACTGGCTTATTAGGAAGAGTAATATGATGGAAAATTTATCATTATTACAGTAATTTTGTCCAGTATAACAAACTATATTGAAAAATTAAAGCGTGATGAATTTAATTCGGATATTGATTATATCCGAATTAATTCATAACAATGCACTTTCAAAGTCTATTATATCGTCTTCATCCTAAGTTTCGAATATTATGGAAAGAAAATCGAACTTCTGTTTTACCTTAAAAGGTTGTGTATATATATATATATATATATATATACTGCTTTCCTTTTTCATAATTCCAAACAGTTTATCTTTAACATATAACTGTAGAATCGTGATGAGCAGTATGCCTGACATTAGAATTCTGCTCTTTTCGCTAATTGTATTTGATAATGGTAATGGCTAGCTGATAAAATATCCAAAAGCAAAGATATGTTTCGATCCGTTCACGTCATTATTTTGATATTTTGAACAAACGCTTTTTATTCAAATTAGTTTCGCGTCCAGTAGCTGTTTTCTTCTGATACCTAGTCTGCATTTAAATCATTTGATTATTAAAACCCATAACTTTTTGAGGACGGAGCAAAGTAATTTGTAAACAAAGAAAATTTTCCATTAGATGATTATAGAAGTATCCGATTACTCGAAGTCCGACACGGTCTTTTTTTTTTTCATCTGGAATCAGTTGATTTCTTACAATTCAACAACTTGTCTATAAATATTTATGATAACATACAACATATAGTAGGCCTATATATTCGCGTAACAGGAACATTCTTTAATCGAATCAGAACCAACTTGATATTATTGCTTATCTTTTTTTTTTTATATACTTATATCATTTTTTGGAAAATTCTTGACTTTATAAGATAAATAAAATTTCGGAATGAAGATTTTCAAACATGTCTATCTAGACAAGTTGAAAGAGATTCTTTGATATCGGATTACGGTATTTGAATAATGTAACAACTTTGATTGCTTTTTTTCAAAGGAATGATCATAATTACGGTATAAAAATCTCATTGAAATTATCATCATGAGTATAAAAAAAAAACAATAAGATTTATACGAAACCGTTGTAACTAAAACATAGTTTGGTAATGGGTTATAATTCAAAAATGATTAATATTAATCTTTCAAGTTTTTTTGTTGTATAAATTTAGATATATTACAGATATATTATGATTCATTCAGAAATATTGCGTATTACACACACATATATATAGCATAATATTTTGTTAAATATTTTCTTTTTTCTTATAACATTTCCATAATAAAGCCAGAAAATATATATTTTTAACTAATAACTGCCATTATTTTAGAATCAATCTGCTTTAAAGATAATAGCGTAGTTCAAAATATTCATTCTAAACTATAACTTTAGACGATAGGCAAAGATTGATTTTTCTGATTGGCTTTTCTCTTATAGGAATTTTCTCATTTATAATCTGATTATTACGAATAAAATTATAATTTACTCGATAAAGAATTCTCGAATTTCTTTTATATCTGTAATGAAAGCTAATCCTGAGAAAGAGGTAGATTGGAACACATTATTGAACGAATTTGATAACAAAAAAAAAAAAATCACATTAAATCGATTTTTGAATATTAATAAAATGTGTTACGATGGAGGATAGGACTTTTTGAATCCGTATTCGTCTTCTAGATCGCCAGGTTCATGCGTGCCTTTCCATTCTCGCTCCAGAGACCGCGAAATGTCCCTCCTTTCTGCCTGATCTCTAACTAATGAGTACAGATTACTTCGTTGCTTGGGACAGTTCCTTGAAGCTCTGCCAAAATCGGAAACTTCTGTCGATAGAGTGGTAGACACAACTGTCTGAGCGAATATCGTCCTTTCCTGTTTCTGCGTCATTCCACTCGGCCTGGCTGGCAATGGAGGTGGTGTATCTCGAAAATCAGAAGACCTTCCCACTGCCGCGGCTCCTGCCACGAAGTCGTAGAGTATCTCTTCGTATACATGGTAATCAGCTGCTGCAGTGTGATAAGTGACACTGACAGCGCTGGCAGAATCCATCTCTGCTGCCGCAGTCAGAGCCTGAACGGCGCTGGCATCTTTTATTGTAGTGCCACTGGTGTCCACTTGCAGTTGAAGGTCTTCGATGATTTCCAGCATGCATTTTGCTACCTCGGTGAATCGCGATTTTGCCGAAGGTTTACAATCAGTCGGCTGTTCGCATTGAGATTTACTTCGTTCCGGACAGTCTTCTAGTACTTTGGTAACACTTCGTGAACTGGCTGCAGTCGTGGCAACCACCAAACTCGTTTCTGGATTTGTTGGCATTCTAACGCTCTGTGATTCCTCTGGTTTACTCGAAGGTTCTGTAATTAAAAATGCGAAAATTTAGTACTAAAAATGTTATTTGTTTAATAAATCTCTTTGAAATGTCAAAAAGCATCTGAGACATCACCTAGATAAAAAAAAAATTGAAAAATATACATAGCGGCACACATTATCGACAGCAATTAGTTTAAAATTCTTATATCCACATTATGACAATTGCTAGAATGAACATGGCTGAGGATATATGCTATTCGATTTAGGTAGTTACAGAAGAAATCGGGGAAAGATGCTAATTCAAAGAAACTTCTACAATTGATATATGTCAGCTGTATTTCAGTCATTTAAGATAAATTAATGATTGATCATGTCAAATATTTTTTTTTGTTTTTTTTGCAATAAGAATTTGCAATAAAGAATTTCTCATGAAAGTACATTCTGTGTATTTATATAATTATTTATTATAAAAACAAACGGCAACCAAATAAAGTAAAAAATCAAAAATTGAATAAAATAAGGAAAACTGATTGCATTTAAGAATTTCTTTTTTCTTAATTATAGAAATTTATGAAGATTTCAGTACTCTGTTAATTTTAATTATTTTATAATAACCACAAATTTAAATAGATATAGTATTCTTAATTTTTACGAATCAAAATAAATTTACAAGTATGATAAATGTGAAAAAACTAATGTGGTACAGGAATTTGTAATGAATGCTATATATATTTGGAAGACAGCTCACTATCCTCATACGAGGAATTATTTTCTAACGAGAATGTAAAATTATCTTTCAGATTATCTTACATTGAAAATATATAATAAATGCGCATAATAATAAAGCGTATTTAATTATTATTGTATTATGCCAGTGTTTCCCAAAGTGTGGTACGCGTACCCCCCCAGGGGTACACGCTGCACTGGGCTTTGACTGCGCTTGGTGCAACAAGCAGTTTAGTTTTTTCGATTATAAACATAGAATAATAATAATGAACTTCGTTACTTGTTAGTATTGTGTGTGTGGTTTTGTATGTATGCGTCGCCGGGTGCTGTGATTCTGCACATTCCTCTATCCTATGGCCTCGTCAAAAAAAATATTGCATGTGCTTTAATAACAATTAAAGTGTATGCAATTTTTCTTGATGAGGGGTACTCAGCGTTACGAAAGTTATAGAAGGGGTACACAGATGTTGAAAGTTTGGGAAACACTATTATACTATAATGGTCTAATATGCGATAGCGTAATTATCACATTATCATTTCTGAATATTAATGAAGACTACATATTTAATCGATAAATGTGAAGAAATTGTATTTTAACATTTTTTGCGTGTTTTTACTCTATTAATTTGCATATAAATGCAACTAAATTAGTTAGAACAGGATTGTATTTGTTTCAGTTTACGCAGTTTTATTCCTTTCTTCCATCTGAGCAAAAATTTAAAGTAGAAAGAAATTTTCTTTAAGTTTGCAATCCTTCCCCGGACTATCTTATCATATTTTTATAGTAAAGAATTCTATTCGTAGAAAACAGTTCATAGAGGAGAGGGAAAAAGAGAAAATGAATTCAGAAAAAAACTATATAGCCTATTGCTTCATTACAACATTTGAAAATTGTTTGTTAGAAATATGTTAAAGTTTGTTTGAGTTCTTATTAATTGTTGAAATTACCATCGATATTTCTAATTTAAATTTAATCTTAAAGAATTTATATATTGCAGAAAGTACTTTTTTCAGTGTCACGTATTTAAAGCTATTTTAAATGTTTATGTTACCACACGAAAATAATTTTTTCTCTACTTCTAGATATGTCTTCAATAAAGGTTTCTGGAAGAGAATAGATTAATAATTAAAATAGGAAAAAAATCGTGTAACATTGTGTATAAACATTTAAATAGGTTTTAAAAATGGAAGAATTAGATATATTTTCTATTAAGTCTTGAATAAATATTTCTATTTTATTAATATAATAATTAAAATAGATGGTCGAAGAATGAACGAACCAAGGAACAACAACATATTGCAATAACAGAACAAAGAAAATAATGATGAAAGAAAGGTAGAGTGTGTGCATTAAATAAATATTTCAAATTTATTCTAGAATTCAGATGCTGGAAGCATAGATCTTGCGGTATAAAATAATAAATGAAGCTTAATATATCCAATTCGCTTTAAGTTTTATAACGTAAGAGCGAATTTGATATATGTTGATTTCGTCTTCAGATCCATATCAGTGATGATGAATGTGCAGGAACGGGTTTTTGTAGCAACACGGAAGATAAATGTATGAAGAACAATTGAAACTCGAGAAAAGTTTGAGAGAAAGTATCATAAAACGGACCTGCCGATAAAATTATTCGTGAAGTTATGAAGACAATAAAGTTAAGTTTGGGTAGAACATAGGGTAGAATGATTAATAGATAAAATAGAATTTAAAATATTATTAATAAGACAATCGTTAAAATCAAAGCATTTTCGCAGAAACGCATTTGTAACAGTAATTTCAATAAAAGATTTTAAGATCTTGAATATATGAATAATATTAACTTAATTTTGAATGTTTTTCTTTGGAATATAACGAATATCTATTTGGATTTTATTTTTTTCTTCGTTTCATTTTAAAAGAAAATGACATTATATAGAACTTTGCTTCTGTTATGTGACAAACTTTAATTTCAAACTTAGAATAAGTGATTGATAGGACAATATAATTGATTGAAAATTGATTGGAAACGGAAAACATAAGACTTAAAATAATATAAGAAATTGTAATAGGCTAATAAAATATACAGGATATGTCAAAAATGACTACCTATTATGCTGAAATTAGAGATATTTAAAAAAAAATTTTATATTGGCATAACGGTATACACATTGTTATGCAAATTCGTGTCTTTGCAAAAGTTCAATTAATTTTTATTCCCCTTTAAGACCCGTATCAATGATGATGAATGTGCAAGAACGGGTTTTTGTAATATTAACAAGCAAAATTAAAGGCATGGAGAACAATGAAACTCGAGAAAAGTTTGGGAGAAAGCATCATAAAACAAGTTCTATCGATAAAGTTATTTATGAATTAGTAAACGAATTTCTAAACTTTAGACTTTAGACCTTGATAAAAAAAAAAAAAAAAAAAAGAACTGACCATCCAAGAAGATCCAACGAAACTATCGAATGCATTCAGGAAGATTTGAAGAGGATCCATAGTTATTGATTTGGACAAGATCCTACAGGTTAGCAGTTTCATAAACAAGGTGGTTTACAGAATTCTAAATTTCGGTGTTTGATGGACGGTACATTGATAGAATGCAACGTAGAAACTAATCATTAAATTAAACCCAATAAGATATTTGTATTTTGTTTAAAATATATAGGCCCTATATTGATATATACAGGG
>WUQG02180431.1:0-22609 GCA_011317285.2 Androctonus mauritanicus
GTATTCCAGTTGTGCATGCATTAGGTCACTCAGCAATCATACCAGTCTTCTTGATCTATGCCTGCAGGTAATACTGGTGATTACTGCTGCCCTCCACCAATATTAGTACTTTAAGTGCTGACAGACCTACTTTCCATTGACCTAATATTACCATTGAGCATTATGATATTCTGTGGGATTAGCCTCACCATGGACTATCCTATCATATTCTAATGTTAATTGGCACTTTTGATCTGGGACTGCTTATTGGGTATTTGCAGTTAGCCACCTATATCTAGTGGTTGTTCCCCATCTGCCATCTTTTGGGATCTGCCTAAAATTCCTCTGCCACTATATAACTGAAATTTTTTTTTATTTGATATAAAAACCAGATAGTTTCATTAATGTCAAATGAATAAAAATACAGAATTTTTTAAATAAAACTTCAAAAATTCTCCTCAAAAACAATTTATATTTATTATGAAACATAATTTCTATCTTATTTATATACCTTTCTTCTGGTATAATTTTTACAATTTGAATTTTCTTTGAAATAATTTGCTATAAAAGGCCTGAAAATATTTTATTAAAAGTATAAATAGTTCTTGATTTATGATCACTACATTCATACTTATGATAGTGATATAATCAATTAATTCTGTGATTGGTTAATGCAGTTCAATGGATTTGAGTCTCCAATCCAATGATGTAATATATGTGAGACATCCTTCTTTGTGTGTAGTTCTTATAATTTTGTGTTTTCATACTATTAAGATAATGTATAGTGTCCTAGTAAACATTAGTAGTGAGAAATCCATAAATTTTAGACATTTACAAATTATAATCATTCTAACTTATGTGATGGTAAAGTTTGATTTCAAAGTTTGTCATCTTAAGTCAAGGACTACTGTATGTCTTTTTCTTATAGCATATGATATCTCTAATATTTTATTTTTCTTTGAAAAATAACTTTTTTGATGAGCAGTTCAGTATTTAGTATCTGTTGAAACATATGTGAAATGCATTAAATATTATAAAAATTAATGTGGACTATACTACTACAATTACTACGATTATTACGAGAAAACTGTGAATAAGAGATTAAAATATTACTATTGAAATTAAAATCTACTAATTTGATTTTTAAATAATAGATTATATAATTCAAATTATGTTATGCATTAATAGTAAAGTATATTTATTTAATAATGTTTTAGATCATAATAAATTGATTTAAAATTTGCTTATTAAAATGTAGGCTTATAATCTTGGTACTGGATGTGGATATTCAGTCTTAGATGTAATACATAATTTTGAAAAGGCAACTAACAAGAAAATTCCTTATCGTATTGTGGGAAGACGAGCAGGAGATGTAGATAGTTTATATGCAGATCCATCCATAGCTAAGAAGGAATTACAATGGGAAGCTAAAAGAGATCTTTTGCAAATGTGTAAGAAAAAACAGGATAAATTTTAAATATATTATAAAACTGACTTCTGATTTCAAATTTAATTATTTATTTTCAGGTATTGATACATGGCATTGGCAGTCATTAAATCCTTTGGGTTTTTCATTATCTAAATCTGAAACTTGAATAATCTGTATCCAGTTTTATTGATAATTCTAATGATGATGATCTAATTTAATTATATTAATCAATTTGATAATTGATATAATTTTTTAAATGAAAAATGATCAAAACTAGTCATCTAATTTTGAAATAATTATAGATTTTCCTAGTATTGGTTATAAATTTATCTAAGTTCCTATATTATACAAATCAAATAATTTTAAAAGAAATGTATTAAATATGACCAAAATACATTATGAAGTTTTGAATAAAGAAAATCTTATTATTCTGTCAAGGGAACTTTTTCCATTTGAATGAAAATTATTAATTGAATATTAACATTTTTATGAAATTAAAGCTTAATGTAAGAGAAGGAAAAATAAGAATGAAAAGCTAGAGTATTTATTAATTTTGATGAAATTATGAAACACCTATACTGTTTAGGAATTATTTTGAATGTTATCAAAATGACTTCAAACATAAAATAATAAAAATTCTATTTTTCCTTATGAAGTATTTGAAATCATATGAATTATATTTTTCTTAAATAGGCAACATTCATAAAATAACTAAATAAAAACATTTTGAAAAACAAACATTTAAACAAAACTAAAAAATTAACATTACAGTAAAAATAATTTTGAATTTATTCAATGAAAAAATAGTTTAAATTGACGATACAGTATTAAACTTCCTATTAACTGGCTTCTATAGGACTGAACCTTTGGTCAGATAAATAATGATCAGTTAATCCAAAAACACCTGCAAAATACCATTTTATAGGTTGTAAATGAAATATATATATATAATTTATAATCTATAAATTTTTTTCTAAATAACATTTACTTAGATAAAAAAAATCTGTAATCTACATTTGCCATTATGATTTAAATTTAGTTTTTTGAAGCAAAATCATGCCAATTTTTGATAGAAATTATTTAAATAACAGCTGAATATCTTGGTATTTGATATATTTTATTCAATTTCAAGCACATTCTTTCCTTCTGAGTGACTTATTCTTTTTTTGTTTTTATTTTTGCTATAGCTTGACAAAAATGTGGCAGTTAAAGCAAGACTGGATAAGAGGGAGTATAGGGAATATACTGTATTTTAGAAATACATGCACTCCTCAAGTTACGAACATAATTTGTACATAAGTTTTTTTTGTTATTTGGATTGTTCATAATTCTGATAGTTATTTTGCCTCCAAAAATATTGAATTAACTTCATATACTGTATTTTGTAATACATTTTACAATTGCATCAATTAGAACTTTCTTATTTTGTAGATTTGAAATGAAAATTTTTGAATATAAAGTGAGGGATTTTTGGTATAATTGCCATCATCTTAAAATAATGCTGTAATATGTTAACTATGTAATTTTGCATTATATTATTGGTTGCTAGAGCATTCTACTATCATAATGTTTACAATTCTTGAAGAGTTTTTGAAATTTTCTAATAAATGTGAAATTTCATTTTCAAATTTAAATATAAATGTTCATAATTCAAGGAGTGCATGTATATTTACATAAAATATTGTACATTGTAAAATATTGATAGAATTGCAATTTATTGAGGAAATAAATAAGTTTTATAAAAAAAAATAATGAACTGCTGAAATAAAATACAATTGGAAGTAAATTTAATAATTCATTTCAATTTCTCTATATTTTTTTTTTTTTTTTTTTTAATTTATTATCCTTTCATTAGTTGTGTTTTTTAAATAATTTATTGTATTCTTTTAATTGATTATTACAGTAGTATATTAAGTTGAAATATGTCGTTAAAGAACACAGCTCTAATATATCAATATATTTTTAAGGAAATAATTTCCTGATTTGCATTGCTTTACTGTATATCATTTTTTTTTTTTTTTAATTATTGTAAATCCATTTTTGTACCATATCTGCAACTAAATGTTGTTATGTTTTGTGAAAATCTGTGTGTTTTCCTTAAAATAAAATCTTAGCACCAGAGCAAAACACTGTAAATTTGAGTGGCAGTGAATGGGTTAAATTATTTAATACTTCTTTACTAGAAACAAAATTATGATTGAATTGAATAACTATGAAGCTTATTATTGATCAATTAAATAGTGTTTATTCTATCATTTGGCACATGAAAAATGACTAATTCTTGAATGAAAGATGATAAATCAATCAGATGATAGATTATCATCATTATTTTAGTACATTTTTAATGGATTGCACAGTCTGTCTCTGGTATATCTGAATATATGTTTAGAATTAAATGAATATCACTCTATTTATGAAAAACAAGTTATAAATTGTTAGTTAATGATTTACAATTATTGTAATTTTGAATTTTTAATATCAAATAAAATCCTATATTAATTTTTACATCTATCAATTTCAAATTTTGAATTATCCTATTTTTTTATTCAATATCTGAATTAGAAGTTTACAAATTTCAAAACTGTAGACCAGGAGTGGCCAAGCTTCATGTCACTATGAGTTATATAGGAGAATCTCAAATAGTTGAAAACCACACTCAGTTTCTTTCTGGGTAATGAGAGCCACATCAACTTTTTCAGGCAATCTTAACAAAGGTTTCAAAAATTGTTTATTATATATTTTACATGCATTAATTTCATATAGATGCAAACTGCTTTTTACAATAAACAAACAAATTACAAATATGTTATTTTTTTAACTTAAGTAGGTATTTACTTCACATTAACTATTGACTTTCATGATATGAAGCTACCCTTAAGATACCAAAGAGCCACAATTTGGCCACTGTGGCTATAGACACTAAAGTAACAAAATATTTGATATTCTAACTAAATTACAGCAATTTTACTTAATATTAAGTATTAGTGCTTACTTTATTATTATTATTAATAATAATAACCAAATGCTATTATTTTCAATTTATTTATTTAACAAAATATGCTTTATAAGTTCTTCCTTATATTGTTTTTTCTTCATACTTAATAAATTTTTCATACAACAAAATATATTTAAAATAATTAATTATATCTATTAATTGACTATACCTGAAAACTTGTTCAACTTGCAAGTAGTCTTAGTTTGTAGCAATTAATCTTGCCATTATTCATAACTTCTCAGTTAATTTATTTTCTCTTTTATAGAGTTTATAATAGCCTACTAAATTATATAAAAAACACATGAAGCATGTAAATATTTTCCAAAGTAACTGTTTTCAGAACAAATTAACAAAATACAAAAGAACATAATCACTAACCCACTTGCATTCTGATTTTTTTTAAGAAAATAACATATCAAATAGATGTATTTGAACTTTTTGTCTGTGATATTTTGTACATTTTTATAAATTGATGTTTATGCTGATAAATTTTTTATTACTATAAGAATAATATGAAAATATTAAAGTAAGATTGGAATTTCTTAAAAAAGGAGAATTCCAAAATTAAATATTCACTCTTAAAATCCTTCTCTTACTATTAAATTATATACTAATTAAATATCTAAATAAGAAATAATAAATATTTTGAATTGAAATATATTTTTTGCATCCACAATGTATTTTTCCTTTTTTCTCTCTCTCTCTCTCTCTCTCTCTCTCTCTCTCTCATTCATCTTATATGAATTATTAAATCTGTTTCTTTTGTATGACAACCATTTCTTGTCAATTTCTTATTTTTGAAACAATCTTTTGTCTTTTAATCTTCTGATTATTTTAAATAGCAATCTAATAACATTGATCAACTTAAATTACAATAACATTGATCAATGTTTAAATAATTTATTAAATTTTTTACTTATCTCTCCATCAGAATTTATATAAGAAAATCCAAATACTTAGTATGTTAAGAGCAGTTTACACAGAATTCATCTTATAAATCTAAATACATTTTATTAAACCAAGTTAACAATTTATTGAGAACAAGGATTGTTCTCAATAAACTGTTATTGTTTCTTGTTATAATCTCTCTTTAATTTTTTATAAATTTACAAGTTAAATCACTTAAAAATGATTTAGAGAAATTGAACAGTTTTAAATAATAATAATATTTTTATGAAAATATTATATAAATTTAAACTTTTTATTAACTCTATTTTTTTAAATAATTTTAAATTGAAATTTGCATTCATCTGAAAAGGTTTCCTTGTCTCTTTATAATTATATTTATGTTAAAACTAACTAAAATACAATTATAAAGTTGCAGTTTTAAAATATTTAAATTTGCATTTATAATAATAATATTGAAACAGTTTTATTTCAGTAAGATTTTATTATATTGCTTTTCTTGCCAATGAATTTAAGAGTATACTATACAGTAAAATTTGATATAATGTTTAATTGTTTATATCAATTAGATCGATATATTTCACAAAATTCTAATTTTATTATTTAAATTTTTTAAATTTAAATGGTATTTTAAATTATTAAACATTATGTTAAAATTTCACTGTATTTTAATTTTATATTAATTTCTAGTCAAATTGAAACAGTTTAATAACTATTAATTTATATATTTATGCAATGTATAAAATATAATTGAGAAATATTGATACCTTCTAGTCTTTAGAAAATTAAAATGTTTCTATGCAAATTTTTGTTTCTGATAGGATATATTGTCATATATTTTTATTAATGATTGCTTTTATACACTTTATATTTTTATACAGAAATTACAAGATGATTCTTATAAATTTATTAATATTTCATCGTTTTAAGAGTCAATTGATATAATTTTATGATTCAAAGACTTAATGAGATTTTATTTACTTATATTGTTAAATGAAATAATGGCTTAAAATTTATCTATTATTTTGTATCAATTTTCTAACCAAATTTAAATGTTTTCCATATTTAAATCTGAATGTTTAAAACAAAAGCACTAATTGCAGTTAAGTCTATAAAATAAGGGTAAACATTTATTTAAAAAACGTTTTTAATCTTCAAATGAGATGATCATCAGTTTTCAGTTCTTAGAATACAAAAATTTTGTATTCTATGAAATTTTAGTTCGTAATTTTGCAGAGTTTTTGGAATAAAAGTAAAAAAATTTAAATCTGTTTAACAAAATAGATGAAGTTATTTCTCAAAATCAGTTAAAACATTTTAAGATTATTTTATATTTTTTTTTTGTATTTTCTGTCGATGCGTAACAGATCACATTTGCTATGAATTTTTTATACTTCAGTAAATGGAGAAACAATAAAATTCTTGTAAATATTTATTCTTTTAAACATTTTTATTATTGTGACTTAGGCTAGGTACTTCAGTGTTTTACTGGGGCATCTTTAAATTGTGATTTAACTACTATAATTTATTACAAAAAACAATAATTGCTTATTACTTTTAAATGATATATAAATATTCAAATAAGTATGAAATATCCAGATAAAATGAGGTAAAATTACATATATTAAATTAGTTTTACTTTATTTGGAATTATTAATTTTATATTTAGTTCTTTGACAATAGGACAAAGAAATCGTAGACAAATAATTCAGATGAATGGTTTTTTTAATCAATTGTTTCATAGCATTTTGTAATGATTGAAATACTGTAACTGAATTTAAATTTATTTTTAAGATATTAAGATCTTTTAGTATTTGATACCGAACATATTAATATTTACGTAAAGTTAAATCCTAATATATTTGATGAAAGTTATATTTATAAAAATGTCTGTTTAAAAAATAACATAGATAAGAAACCATATGTATATTTTAGATCTAAAAAGGACTTTGATTATTAATAACCAAATTTGGTTATATTAATATAAAGTAATATTATAATATTACATTTGTTTTTAATAATTACAAATAGCTAATTTATAAGATATTATCTAAATAACTTGATTTAAAATAAATGCTTTTTTGTCATAATTAATATTAACTGTTAATTAAAATATAAAATTTTCTGTATTGGTTAAAAAATTATATAATTTTTGATCTATCATCATCTGTTCTGTTTTGATTAAAAAATTATATAATCTATGTAATGCAACTTAAGATTTAAATATTTGAGAACATTTGGTAATTTATTTGTAATTGTATTCTGAAATATCACAAAAATATTTCTCTCTATATATGTATATTGATTTTGAGAAATAATTTACAATAAATACAGACTTAAGATATTCTAAACAAAATCAATGAAAACTAGGTTTGCTCTAAGAATTATAGTAAGCTTAATAATGCTCTTTGACAGCATTTCATTTCCATTTTTCTTTCTGATTCTATCATAAAAATCTTTTTATTCTTACTGTAAATATAATATAATACTTCAATTCTGAATGGAATATACTGCACAGTAATTGGTAAATGATATTTTTTTTTTTTTTATTTTACATTTTGTAAATTTGATTTTTGAAGTGACTAATCAAAAATTAATGTAGATCTTTATCTGCTTATCCATCTCATTAACCTATTTTTTTTTTGGAAAGAACAAAAATGAATATGCATTATTTTTCAGATTAATAATCTTTTTTGTAAATGGAATGTTTTTTTGTAATTCAGATATAATTTATATCATAATGATTTTTTTTTATTTTAAGAAAATTATAAAAGAATTTTTATAAGAATCAATTTGTACATCAAAATGATATATATCTTTATATATTGTGTATTCAAGATTGTGAAAAATTAAAATAAATAATATTTGGATAAAGAAAATTTTAATAAAAAAAAATATTTTTAATGACTCTCAAAAATAAACTGATCAGACTGTTTTTTTCTTACACAGTACAGACACACACTAAGATATGAGAACTCCATTGGTGTGAATCTAATTGCATTACCTTGAAATATTTTCCGGTTAATAAATTACGTGAATATATTTTTAAATATTTTTTTTTTTTTATAAAATTATTACACACACAAAGTTTTAACCTAGTTAGTTTGTTTCAAAGCTGCAATAACTGTTTTTAATCGCGAATATTTGCGATTGCAAATGGATGCTTAGTCCAAAGTTGTATTTATTATGAACATAAATACTTCCGAGTCAAAGTGTATTATCATAAACAATCGATTTTATTTTTATTTTTTCATAATTTAACTTTGATTTTTTTTCCCCTCCCTAATTTTACTCAACTGTTGTATATAGAGGCAACAGCTGAGAAGTGTTGCCAGTGATTTATAATTAATTCATAAATAGGTTCCCCCCAACTAAATTAGAAACTCGTTAGATAATTAATTTCGAAGACTACCAAAAAAAATTACAAAAGTTCAAAATATACACAGTTTATTAAAATTAATTGCAAAAACAAATATTTCTTGTAGCGTAATTTATCATGTTGCCTTTGAAAAAATATTAAAAACAAATCATGGTATCTGTGTGTCGATCTTTAATTGAATTATCTAATTACAAACATAATATTGGTATCATAATGTACATCGAAACATAATATTACAAAGAATACCAAACTCCACACATTCCAGTTGGCAAAATTCGTTATTATACCAACTTTTTACAACCCAAGTTTTTTGAAACAAGCGGTTCTTCCATATACTCTAAAATGGAAGACAACACAAGCGAACCTCCAAAATACTCTTCTCTCTCAATGTTGTTTATGTATTGAATCTTCACCGGATATTATAAAATAAAACAGAAAAAGGAAAGGCTTGGTCTGTTTTTTTTTAACAAATCGATAAGCATAAATACTTCATCTTAAGCATTCTGGGCTTTCTCTGATTGTATGGACCCTTGAGCTTGAGAATATGCCTCAAAACACTTGCGTGTTTAATTTTTGCCACTTAGTTTACAAAAAAAAAGAAGATATATTAAAAAAAAAAAGATTACAAAATAATAATAGTAGTAGTAATAATAATAATACGCAATATTTTTTGGAAAATTTTGCAACACAAAATATCGAGATTTACGTCTACTAAATGGTTACGAATGGTAGGCATAATTTAAAAAAAATCTGGTTCTATGCGATAGCAATAAGATTAAATATCGAAAAATTAGATTTTGGGGATCGAATCATCACACTCAACAATTTCAATTCGTAATAATGCGTTAAAATTTCTCAATAAAATCATTTTTTGATTCGGTTTTTTTATATAAAATTTAACAATAAATAATAACATTATAGAGTTTTTCTTTATGAATTGCTAGAGTTGAGCGTGATATTCTGAATCGTGCTGATTGGTGCTAGATAACATCAGCAACAATTTTTCGTAGTTTTAAAATTTGGAACATGATTTTTAAAAGGATTTTTTTCTGAATAAATCTTAATTTACATATTATATAATAGGCAAACACAACAAGGAAGACATCGGTGAACAGTGCTTACAAATACAAGATATGTATAATATATCCATACAATTGCAAATTGTATGATTAAATAATCGTGTAAATAAAATCGTATAGGTTTT
This sequence comes from Androctonus mauritanicus, assembly GCA_011317285.2. Lineage (NCBI taxonomy): Eukaryota > Metazoa > Arthropoda > Arachnida > Scorpiones > Buthidae > Androctonus > Androctonus mauritanicus. The sequence goes on from WUQG02180431.1 coordinate 9,893, forward strand.
TTTTTTAATCGACTATCCTAAACAGTATGCTTGGTGTAATTGAAAAGTGGGAGGAATCGCTGAGCTTACATGATTCACAGCTTGCCGTTTAACAATGATACACAAGCAATTTCAAATTTATGCAGTTTAAACTGGTCCGTTGTCCTTCTGCTTTTGATTACACTAATTTTTATATTTTTTATTTATTTATTTTTTTCCTGTAAAAGGCACAAATTTAGCTCAGAAAGTGGTCGAATTTGAGTGAAGACTGAGCAAAAAACGTGTCCTGTAATATATCAAGCTTTGTGCAACGGCTCTAAATCCTTTTTACTGAACAACACAGCACTGGCATTTTGGTTTCTTTTTGATCATCACTTGTTCCACCTGCGAACCGTCGGATGGCGGCACCACCAATCCATGTTGCACTTCGACTACACCTGGTTTGGTGGTTCCATTCGCGGATGGTTTATTTGATGTCGGCGATGATGCGACTGTTCCGTTAGCTTGTTGCGCACTTATTGGTTCTTCTACGATGGGTTTACCTTCTTTGATCATGTTTACTATTGTTTCTGCTTCTTTGCTCAATTCACCGTCGGGTCGGAACGGATTGTCTACACCACTATCCGTACTAAAAATAGAAAAAAATAATAATAATAAATCAGTTCTGTCTACACTTTTATCGTCTGCTTAAAGAGATTGATTGCTCTTACCTGGCACGATGCTGATATCCGGGTGAAGCCATCACAACAGGAGTTCCGTTAACGAAATCGATTGGAATATCACCCGATTCTGGAGTGGAAACAAAGTGAGGCTTTTGGCATTCGTAAAATGTCACACGAACTTTAGCGGGAGGTTTCAAACTCGATTCATCTCTATATAAAAATAAACAGTATCGTTATTGTCACATGGCATTTCGCACGTCTGCTGTGTTAGTATAATCGGCTTAACATCGTTATTACACACACATTCGTCTAAACAATTCAAAACTGCAAGTTTTTTAAATGAAAAAAAAAATACTTTGTAAGGTACGACAAGTAAAGAAATGCGAGAGAGGATGACATACAAACCTACATAGTTCTTTTCATTCTAAGTTTATTTTTACCGAATTTAGAATAAAAATTGGGTCTGCTTCTCGCGAAATTTACATTTTCGGCCATTAAGGATCGTTGCTAAAAGGAAACTGTCTCATTAAAAAGACGAGTTTTTGTCGTTCTTTGGACCAAATTGTCCTCCCGCGTTGAGGTCTCCACAGACCAATGGACATAAAGTAATAAAACAATTCGCCGACTTTAAAAGTTTTAAAAATTAAAAAAAAAGGGAGATAATATAGGTCAGGTATTTCTGAACATGTTTCAGAATAAACAAACTGCTAGATAAGTACCAAGGTTTCAGTTATAGATATCCAATGGCGAAGATATATATTAAAATTGTAAACACAAAATCTGGAGACATTCCAGATGTTTTTGTTGATTTTGGATAATTTATTAGTACTTAGATAAAGATGTTTTATTGAAGATGTCGGAAGCAAATAACATAAATCCCACACCATAATAATTTGCGAGTATTATTAGTATTCGGGAAGTGTGCCTTTAATCACTGTTTTGTATACGAAATTTTGCGCTTTTTGTAAACTTCACGTAGCGTTAAAATTTTATATTTTAACGTGTAATGTGTGTTACTAAAGAGAAGTTGATAACCTTATTTCCTAGCAAAGGATTCTTGGAAGATTGGAAATTGGATAATTTGTCAGTTTAACTATTTATAAAGATGTCTTAATTAGAACGACAGGAAATCGTAGAGCATTAAGAGCCAACCAATGAGCTGTAGTCAATTAAACCTTCTAAAACACTTACTCCAGTGACTTAAAACGGGGGAGTAGAACGTGACGAAACTGAAGTTCAAGATTAGACAGTTTACATTTCATCTATGCCGGAAGATTAGTTATCCATGACAGAAAAACCGATGAAAGATATGTCTTCGTGGTTCATTAGTAATGTGCACAGAAGCTGTCTATTAAAAACCAAAGAGCGTGAGAATTAGTTTTGCCTGGATAATTTCCACTCGTATTTTGCTTCCATCTTTAAAAAAAATGGAACTGCGACAACTTCGTGAGGTTTATTAAGTCGCTACTATACAAAACATCTTAAATGCGAACGAATAAACATAAGGTGTCAATGCCCTCGAAGTGTAGATAAAAAAAAAGTGTTTTCCTTCTCTATCGGACGTCGATTATGTTTGTTTTCTGAATGTGATTACCGATGTTATGTAGGCTAACCGATATGAATACGAGAACAATTCTAACAATGAAAATACAGAAATTCAAGTATAATCTTGTTTTTTTATTTATTTAAAAGTTAAACTCGCACTTGTAAGCATATACAGTAATTAAAACTCTTCATTTCAAACAGGTGGAGGTAGAATAATAGCTGACCTAGTCACAGATAAACGCCAGTTGTTAGTCACGTGAACAGTTACAAGTTTAATGATGATTCATATTTATTGAAAAAAGTCAGCAGTTTTGTATGGAAAATAGTGGATTTTTAAAAATTGTGATTTCTTGGATTTTTGTTTTTTTAAGTAACTGATGTACGGTATATCAGATGCTGTTATGGATAACAATTAAAAACAGTTTCATAGCAAAGAGACGAATTGAACTCTCAACGAACCCGAGAATGCTACGATGTGGAAAGGTCAACAAAATACTTCCTGGAGATCCGTGGTTCTACAAAGAAGCATCATCGGTTACACTTAACTGATTTACACTCGAGTGTGATTAGAATCTTTACTTTTTTTTTCGGTCGTATTAAATAAATTTATTCGTTCTCACGAAAGTGGAGCTATAAACACGTGTTCCTTTCGAAAGATTATATTCAAATCAGATCGCGTGAAGATATAACTCCAGACTTGTCTTCCCCCTGCTGCGGTTACAATGGCAATTGTCTAGAATCGAAACAACAGGCGAAATTGCGAAACGTTAAGCTGAATAGAAATAAAATAGAGATTTGGGCCCTCTTCCGTAACGTAGATAAAACAAAAATGGCTTGCGTCCTTGACAGTGAGAGAAATTCCATTCTGGCGCCAGTTTCCATCCGAACCGTATGGAGGATGCGAAAATCTACCGCGTTAAAGATAACCATCTCATTAATAGGCAAACGAAAGAAAAAAAAAAAAACTGTAGATACACTCGCCCAGGTGATTATAAATAGAGTAAATGATAAACCAAAGTTCGAAAAAAAATGTTTATTTTTGTAGTGACTTTTGTTGCTTCAAGGTCACCACGTGGTCTACTGTATGTTACATAAGGATCATCTTTAAAATGGCGCATTTGGAGAAGTTTCAAAAATATTAACTCTCACAAAAAACGTTAAAAATAAAAGGAAAATGTGGTGAATCGTGATCCAATAACTCGTTCGTCGCATATTTAAAAATGAATATGCGACGTTACGGAAAAATTTTCCTTCTGCGATGACGTCACGCTCTACCATCGCTTTCGTAATTTTATCGAAATCAGCTGTTATAACATAAACATAAGCCTAGGATGTTTCCAAGAACTAATTTAAGTTCGATACAGTATAATAAATCCGTATTAGTTAAGTTTTAAATCCTTCCTCATTAAGTCTATAATTAGGGGTTTTCTAAGTTTAACCTTAAAACGTACAGCGTTCGAAACAGAATCTAATAAAGACTGGTTACTGACGATAGACTTACGGTGTCTGCAGTGGATCTTCCATCAACCTCATGATCTGTCGTCCAACTTCATCAACTCGGCTTCTCCCGCTGACTGACTAACCACCTGACGTAATCATCGTTTCGAGCGAAGCAGCATGGGATACGTCGAACCGGTACGAAAGCGCGGGAAAAAAAACTAGTCGTGCGTCCCTCCTACGGCCTCTGGAATGCGCACTTGTTTTTTTTTTTTTTGTTTTTGTAAAACAATGTCTGAAATGAGAACAGCAGCCTTCTATATATTATATCCTATCGCCACGGGCGTCTTTTTTCCCCCTCTTTAAGTGCGAACTGTTTGCTTTCTTCGTGTTTCACTCGGATCTAAAGACTAGGAAAAGTACGGGGGAAATTTATCGAAAGCGTGGGAGGAACATGACGAAAACGGGCGTAGTCGTTTCACGACGATATTCTCGCGTAATGCGACTTAAATTTGTGAGGAAGAATAACGTCTGACGACGGCAAAATGCGACCGTCCATGCGAATCGTTTCCAAGCTTGATCGAATACAAAAGCGAGTCGAAATGTTGGATTACTGTCGATAATCGTCCATGTGGAAATTCTACAGGACGGATAGAACGTTGAATGAGTGAAAAGAAACAATAATATCTTCTTTTAGCGCCGAAAAGGTCGAAGAATTGTTGATTGGTTTTCCACGCGAATTGACCTTAACCATGAAAACCCATTTTTCTGTTAAGCGTGAGAACACGGATTCGATATCGAGCAAACTTTTATAGGACAACCTAAGTTCAACGCACTGAATAGAGATTCGATCTGATTCTTGACCCAATCTGATAGGGGAGGGAAAAATGGCCGCAAACAATGTTTTCACTAATAGGAAAGACGCGACAGATAAAAGGTCGTACATTACCATTTCAGATATTTATGTCGTTGATCCGCAGAAAGAGGTTAAGTTATCGTTCTTACAGCTAATCATCTATAACTAATCGAGTGAGTCATATAAAGTAGTTCCCCTTTTCGTTTCGTTTGTCGTACGAGCTCCGTTGAGAGAGTGACAGACTGGCAACTTTCCAAGATGAAATAATCGACGTCCTCGACTATTGTATAAATATTATAGGATTACGAAAGATGTATAACACTTTTGGAACCAATGCCCCAAAAGTAAATTTAGAAATGACCCGAAACGAAGTCATTTCTACTTAATAATAAAGTGGATGTAGTACTCGTCTGATGAGTAGATGACGCCGCACTCTAACTTCAATTAGGCCAGAGAGAGAGAGAGAAAACATGACGCAACTGACAAAAATATCCTTTTATATTCATCAGGAAGTGTCAGAATAATAAATTACCGTATTGCAGAATCCACATCTTTATACATAAATTATATTACTAAAGACTTTTTAACATATTTCCCCCTTTTAAGGCGGACAACAAACTCTAATAAAAATATGTGGAAGTTTAACTAATAGAAACTACATTCACGAGAGCAGATACGGCAGAAAAACAAAATATTTCTTACGGTATTTATTTGTCTGGAATTCTAAAAAAAGAATCTGGAGATATATATATAAATAGTACGTTTCCCAGATTGTACCTCTGTGTATTTAAATTACATAACTCCGTCTGGTTGAAACGAAAACAATAATATTCCTTCTCAAGAGTGACATAATTATTAGAAGTTTGTTTTCCGTGTAAATAAGGGTCGTCTGTAGTTTTTATTCGTCCGAAAACTGTTTAATCCGCTATCAAGATTTGTTATCTTTACGGATAAGTAACGTTTAAGACATCGAATACCGCAGACAAACTGAGAAGTTTTTTTTTTATCAGCCGAAAAATTCTTCGTTATAAGAATGAGTCAGACACGCGAAAGAAACGATCCTATTTTTTATTTTTATTTTTTATCTATTTTATACAGATAAAAATGAGTTCATTGGCCAGACGACTTCAGGTATATTTAGTAAGTACTGTAGTGTGTAAGATAAAATCGTCATCAAAGCCGTAAGATTTCGTTCTCTCTCTCTCTCTCTCTCATCCTGTCCATTAATTCTCCGTAAAGCGGATGTTAGTTAATAGGAAATAGGCTAACTCGTAAAGTCTAGTGTTTAATTTATAAAGATAATTTATCGTTAAAAAAAAGAGACTTACCCGCGTATACCGGTGACTGACTGACGCTCGGTTTTGCTTGTGGTTAGCTGAACGAGGTGTTACGCGCCTACTCTTAGAAAAGATGTGCGGAAGTGGGATTGGACCACTTTTATATTGGTCGGGGAACGTGGTATACTGGCAAGGACGCCTACACGGGATTGATTGTTTACACTGAGGAGTACTGGTAATCGGCGCTTGATAGGTCGAGATGTATCTTCGATTATGTCGGAATAAGTATCGATTTATTCGCTTTTACGCGTCGTTGAAACGACTGACGGAAAAGTAGCAAAAAAAAACTTGTCTGAATGATTTCAGAGGAAAGTTTATAATGTATATTTACTCTCGTTTCTCCAAAGTGTGTTAGTAGGACTGTCTTATGACCTGAAACCTCCGTGATCGATTATTATCTGTCGAGTCGAAAATAGTCTTCGAGTTTAATGACCTTGGCAGTGAAACGGCATACCGAAAGTAATCCTATATTTTTAATGTAATACACTTGTCGATGGCGGTTTTTCTTTCTTTTTTTTAACGCGTAGCAAGTTTCGTTTACCTTGAAAATTAATTTATCGACTGGTTTTCTTTTGTCTCTTTTCTTCTAATTATTGCCCCCGCGCCTATGTCGTCATGCACAAATAATTTGAAGTAAGTGATCTAACAAAGGCCCTTAACTTCTCGTCACGATCACCCTTCCCCCCTTCAGTTAAAATAACTTCCTGATCGTTTTTATTATTTGCAACAAATTGTAGCGGTTAGTATGGCGGACGATAATATGTCCCAATTTGTGATACAATTGACGATTCAAGGCTCGTTCATACTTTTAAATTAGTTAACGTTTCGTAAAAAGCGAGTTTGGCTTTGGTCCAGTTTAGCTTGTCAAAATAATTTGCACCAGTTTTATAATATTTGTAGGCGATAAGAGAGAGAAAATTTCCCACGTACTGTACTTTTATAAATCTGACGTCACTGTTAAGGATACTAAAGCTGTTTAAAAATCCTTGTATCGTTGTGTAATCTTTTATACGGGGCAACGTCTACACTTGTCTAAATTACGCATTTTGATGTTTAAAACACACTTCGTGAATTATCTGAAGACCGAGTGTACAAGAAAAACTAAAAAAATGTTCAGATATTTTAGAATTTTTAAAAGGAACCCATAAAACTTTCTATGAATATTTTATCTTCCTTTCAGAGTTTGTAATCGTATGGTAGACCCTTGTAAATCCTCGATTTTTATTAATTTAAAATTAAATCGAGTGGATAATTTATAATCGATTTTTCAGCTTGTATAATAATACAGTAATCGATTTTATATTTATACAATCATGAATTATAAAATCGTGTCGTAGATATTTAAACTTACTCTCGATTGTTTTTCTTAATCGATTATTTATATAGTTATTATTTTAAAGAAAGTCTTTTTTTAGATTTCGATGGAAAAAACTAAAAAAAAATATTCAGATATATTAGAATTTTTAAAAGGAACAGATAAAACTTTCTATGAATATTTTAGCTTCCTTTCAGAGTCTATAATCGTATGGCAGACCCTTGTAGACCTTCGTAAATCCTCGATTTTTATTAATTTAAAATTAAATCGAGTGGGTAACTTATAATCGATTTTTCAACTTGTGTAATAATACAGCAATCGATTTTATATTTATACAATCGTGTCGTAGATATTTAAACTTATTCTCGATTGTTTTTCTTAATCGATTATTTATATAGTTATTATTTTAAAGAAACTTTTTTTAGATTTCGATGAAAAATAAAAATAAAAAAAAAAAATGTTCAGATATTTTAGAATTTTTAAAAAGGAACCGATAAAACTTTCTATGAATATTTTAGCTTCCTTTCAAAGTCTATAATCATACGGTAGACCCTCGTAGACCTTCGTAAATCCTCGATTTTCATTAATTTAAAATTAAATCGAGTAGATAACTTATAATCGATTTTTCAACTTGTGTAATAATACAGCAATCGATTTTATATTTTATACAATCGTGTCGTAGATATTTAAACTTATTCTCGATTGTTTTTCTTAATCGATTATTTACATAGTTATTATTTTAGAGAAAGTTTTTTTTAGATTTCAATGGAAAAAAAAAACTATAAAAATAATAATTGCAACAAAATCCAAACATCCTATTATTGCTTTCTGCCAATTCGGATTTTTCTAACTATTAAAAGAAAAAAAAAACAACTATATAAACTGCATTATTAAAATAATAATAAAATTTATCTAACAATATTTAATTAGCGTAACTATTTAAACAAGTTTCTTATCAGAATTAGCCCATCTAAAAAACATTTCTCATGTTGTATCGCCGGATAACACGCTAATTATATTTACACTGTTGCCACATTCATTAGTCTATTTTTTTTTTCCTTTATAACTGCGACGGAGCGATAAATCATGATACTTATGTCGAGATAATTCGTAATCACGTTCGTATTCGACATTTGTTTTCCGAAGAACTTCTACATTAAATAAAAATCGGAAATCTGTTATTTAAGCAAAAAAAAAAAAAAGTGGTGGATATTGTTTAAGCGACGAAACAATACGGAACTCCATAATTATTGAGAAATCCGTTTTCGCTTCTTTCCATAAACGAAAACAAAAATTTCCTAGCATTGCGTGTTTAATTGTGCTTAAAAAAAGTTTCGAATGTTAGGATGATATATTTTACGAATAATAATTTATAAAATTCACGACTGGTGTTTTCTCTCTTTCGCTAAATACGGAATAACCTTTGCTTTCGCTCCTTTTATCGTTAAGACAACAAAGTTGAAGGTTGTCTAATTAAAAAACAAAAAAGAATTCAAGGTTGCGAACTTTTCATTTAACAAACAGATAAACGTAGTATCCAAATAATATAATTAATTGTCATGTTATTAGATTACATAAACATTAAAATTACATAACATTAATGTTTCTATTAATATTAAAAAATCTTCCAAATTTAGAGTGAGAGATCCTTGGGCAGAATACCAAAAATTATCATTATTTCTTTATTATTTATTTAATACTAACCATTACTAGTTTCGAATGTGTTGCGTAATAAGAAATTAAAAGTAATTTTTGCGATATTAACATATTTTAACCTTCTTTTGAAAAACATTCGCATAAAATAATAGAAATCGTGATGAAGCCATATTGATTTTTGTAACTGACTCCAGATGGCAGCACATTTATAAGGATAAAAATTAAACGTCTGCTGATAAAAAATTTAAAAAAAATTAAAAATGGTAAATAACTTAGTAATTTTTAATCTTTTCGAACTTAATAATAATAATAATAATAAATTATATTGAATTTTTATTTAACAGGCCTAAACTTAAATTATTCCTTTTAAAAAATTTTCTGAAGAGTTAAACGTTCCGGAATTGGTCATGCTACATTTGAGCTATAACTACACAGTCATTAGTCTACTTTCCTTTAAAATTATTTTCTACGGTAAATATTTTTGGCAACAAAACATATCATCCAAAACCGTAATATTTGTCTAGTTGATAATTTAATCAGAAATCGGCATTTTTTTGAATTGTTTCTGCTAAAAACCAGTCGAGCAGAATGGCAACTCAACCAAAAGAATAAACACGAATTCTTTCGTACGATAAAAAAAAGAAAAAGAAAATAATTTTTATCAGAAAAAATAAAATAATAATTTTAAACATTTTAAAATTATGTTGTCAGATTAAATTTCAGTTCACACAGCTGGCGAATCAACAATTTGTAAAACAATAACCTACAAAGGTCGGATGTTGATGGCATGTTTACGTGACACTGATATATAGGTTAGAGAAAGTAGAGAAATGTATACAAAATAAAACATGGACGACGATATATTTAAAATGAAACAGTAATGAATGCGTGAGCGAAGCCGATTTAATTCCAGGCCGACAAAATTACCGAATTTAAAACGTTTTTTTTTTTTTTTTTTACTGGAACTGTTTGCAATAATTACCAATTGCGCACTGCTCGGAAATAATTTTCTGAATAATTGATAAGCATTTCTAAAAGCGAAATCATTTTCGAAACTTTCTCAGAAACGTTCGAAAAGCCTGACTGTTGACGTCACAATATAAGAAGTACACTGAACTATACAAGTAATTATACTTGAGTCAGGAGAACGACCTCAACCCTTTCTTGTCTTAAGAAGATATTTGTAGCTGTTGCTAACGACAACGTTTTCACTGGCAAATTGACAGAAATAAAGTCAGCAGCAGCTGACAAGATGTTTCTAAAACAACGAATCTAGGACTCGACAACTTCGAAGTTATCTTGGTGAAACAAACTTCGCAGTAGAGAGAATGAATCAAATCTAACAAACTCAGATTGATATAAATAGAGTAAAAAGAGAACCAACTATTTAGCTGTTTTATAAATCCCCAGATTTTTATTTTCTGGCAAGGTATCGACGTCAGACATTCGGCGCCCAAAATATCGATTTTGCCAATCGATATTTAACTTCTGAGCAGAGAGAAATATTCCGAATAAAAACTAAAAATCTCTTTAACCATTATTTGGTTCGGAAAATTAACCTAGTAACACAGTTTTCGATCTCATAAAAGATTACGTTTCATTATTTGGATTCTTGAAAATATATATCTTTTTTTTTTAATAAAGTAAGCAGATTATTCATTTTACAGTAGATTAGTCGATGTTAGTAGCTATTCTACGTATAAAATGATAACTCACGGGTTTTTATCTGGAAATGGTATATCCTCTTGCCTTTCGATCACCATTGTTTGCACCATCGAATTACCAAACGAAACTCTGTGGAGAAAAACAAAGCTACTTTTGTATAATTGTGTCTGTCTACTCTACTTACAAAAAACATACATCTATTTGTTTTTTTCGTGATTTTAATAACAATTTGTATGTATATTTGAAAATGTTTATAAGTGTTGTTTTTGGCTCCTAATAATTTAAAGCGTGCGAACGACAATTCTAATTTTAAACTTGTAAGAAATCTGAAATAAGGCCAAACAACTTCAGAAAAGTATTTATAGTGACTTGTAATTGGTTGGCAAATCGAGAACATCCATCTTCAAAGCTAAAATTTTATTCCCTTTCTAGATATATTTTTCATAAAAGCTTTTTTTTTATATTATTAAACGATTTTTTAGATCGTACTTTTACGGTTTTTAATTATTTCGGTAATAACGAAAACCAAAATTTTCAATTTCATTAAATTTTTCGACATTTTCCCTCTCGTCTGGATGAATTACGTCTGTCGTTAATATTAAAATATTCAAAATTATTATAAGAGAATTTATAATATTAAAAAAAGTATTGTATGACTGAATTCTCCTGTAAATTATGCTGCTTATTTAATCCTAGAAGACATGCGAGAAAGCCACCCTAAACTAAGTTGTCATTATTTTTTATATGCGCCACATAGCATTCGTATAGATATCATTGTGTGTGTGTTTTTAATCTAATAACAAAGCTAAACTTAAAATTATATTATAAAAGATATAATTTAAAACTATAACTCATATATATATATATATTAACAGTTATGTTTTACTTAAAATTTTATTTAATAAAAATAATATTAACCTAATAATTCGAAGTTTTTATGAAGCCACCACTACCCATTCCATTTTTCGAGTGTTTACTGCGGCAGTAGATACTTCTATCGATCCGTTTGACCTTTAAATAATTGTATGCATACGATTGTTGTAATGTGATTTATCGTGCAATTATTATTCGCCGAAGTACCGGAAGAATATCATCGAATTATTATTATTATTTTTTTAAATAATTTCTTCGATACTTTTAACAAAAAAAAAAAGAATAAATTCTTGGCTATTATCCAGAATCTGAATGCATAATACTATTCAGTGATATCCTCCATTCATGTCACAGAGGATATATTAACAAAAATAAGAGTTGATTTCTCCATTTCGAATTGTTTAACTTATATTGTTCTTTTTACAGTTTATTCAAGAGTGGGTAACACAGAACATAAAACAGGTACAATGGATGAACGACGAATCGTCCTTGACTTATACCTGTAAGTGTTCAACTGGTGCAAGTATTTCAGATTCCTACTATATAAACTTTCCCGGAAGTGTCGCTCGATAACAAACAAACTGACTCAAAACATTTATTTTTTTTTTTTTTTGCATACACTGTCCTATTTGCTTCCTGCAATCACTATATATAGTTTTTAGCTATTTAAATTTTATGAATTCTTGGTTTTATTTTTACCGTTATTGTATTGTAATTAAATCTGAATAAATTAAAGTCCATTCGAATACGTTTCCAGTAAAGTATTATGCATTTTTACACGTTTCTTTCAGATACATTTTATGAATAATACAGAAATTATTTACAGTATTTCAAGAATAAGTTATGAAAATTCGAATGTTAAAAAAAAATAATAATAATTCGTAAACGTTTATTACTATAATATCTTTTTTAGATATTTATTCGAATTAATAATATATTCATTCAATTGTATTAATTGTTGATTATCCACGTGATTGCTGCATGGTGACGTCAGACTGCAGTCTAGTCTGCTGTCATTTTGGATCGATATCACGTGTTCGTCACCGAAAAACCGATTTAAATAAAAATTAATGTAGGCCGACGTCGAATTTATGCCGTTTATTTTAAATTTATGCATAATTTTTAAAATAATAATAAAACGTTATTTTAAAAACTGCAACAAAAAAAAAAAAAAACATTTCTGTTGCCATGTTAACGAGAATAAACAGCAGACCGTTACCATCGGATACGATTATTTTTAATTTTAATTTTGTTTCGAGTTTAAAATTGTCTTTAATTCTAATTTTGTTTTCGTTTAAAATCGTCGTGATAATAAAAAATTAACGACTCGATTGAAAAGTAAGTGAATAATTTACCTTACTTTTCAATCGAGTCGTTAATTTTTTATTATTG
>WUQG02180542.1:0-22608 GCA_011317285.2 Androctonus mauritanicus
CGTCACTCCCTCCTCTCTCGAACGGTATCACACACAACAGTAAGAAGCACAGACAAAACCCGCGAACTGGTCAAATTGTCGCACACGAAGCACCACACAACCGATACAGTTCGCGACTCGACTCCCTCTGGTTGCTATAGACAGTTATTCAAAGGTTAAGTGAGCTGTACCAAAGATGGTTTAGCTCAATGAAAATGAATAGAAGTGAGAAGTTGATAGAACAGTATGAGAAAAGTAAAAAGGTTCTTGCCAAAGGAGTGTGACAAGTCACTAGAGGAAAATAAGAGTATGGCAACCAACGCCCCACGAGACCCCACAAGCGCCGCACCGCATTTATTGAACAAAAACATCCATTCTATCTGGAATGGAAACATATTTACACTATTTACAGTAGTTGCCCGAAGAGAGACGTCACGTTCCGTGTAGTCTGGTCCATAGTCTTCAACGAAGAATTAGTCTTCTAAAGAGCCAACAGCACAGGTCCAAGATCTAATCTTCCAGAAGAAATAGTTATTAAGTTAATTCTCAATGAGCAACCAGATGATCCATCCGCTAGCAGTCACTATCTGTCTTCTCCACACTTTATCACTTCACAATATACAATAAAAACATTGTAGAATACAGATGCCGGTGCGTCCACCGGAAACAGGAGGTAAGTCCAAATCGCGTAACAACCTTCCGTGCTAGACCTAAGTTATTTAATTATTTGAAAAAGAAGGAATAAGAGCCTTAGTGTTTACTAAAAATTTTTTAAAAGCCTCAAATAAAAGTTTATGTTCTATTAAGTTATTTAGCTTGCAAGGCCAGTTGAAACCAGCGACCAGAGCCACCCGCTCCAGATTTTTCCTTTTCTCCTCATATTTGGAACAGTGAAAGATTAGATGCTCAGAGTCTTGTTCATCAGTATCGTTGCAGTCACAAAAACCAGTATTGCTTATTTTGAACCTAAATAGGTAAGCATTAAGTTTCCCGTGCCCTGTGACCACTTGTGTCAGACAGGAGCAATTATTAAAGTGTTTGTTCCGGAGAAAATTTGGTATGGAAGGAATGAAACTGAAGGCCAACCTGCCTGTGGAAGCATTCACCCACTCAGACTGCCATTCCTCTAAAATATAATTGCGAACAGTCTTAATAATGTAAGAGTAGGGGACACGTTTATAGATAATTTCGAGATCATGTTGAGTAGCTTTCTTGGCCAAAAAATCAGCAGCAACATTCCCCACAACACCGCTGTGTCCCGGCGTCCAGTAAAAGTTTATAATGTACTGTTTTTTAATTTTACTAAGAATTTCTCTGATGTCCAGTACCAGAGCACAATAGGAGCCTTCCTTATTGATGCTAAGCATAGCCGTTTTGCTATCAGAGATAATATTGAAATGTCTGCCAGTGTGTTTGTTTCTTTGAATGTAGGAGAGTCCTTTATATATAGCCAATATTTCCGCCTGGTTGTTTGTGCAGTATTCTGCTAGTTTGTAGTAAGCCTGGTATATCTTAATTTTTTGTTGATTGTAAACCACAATAGAAGCCCCGACCCCCTGGTCGGTGCGGGAACCATCAGTATAGATGGAAATCCCATCTAATTCTTCTCTGACCTGTTGAATTTCAATGAGTATGTCTTCAGCCGGATGACGAATTTGGTCATGCATTTGAATGTCTATTTGATTTTCCTTTATTTCCTTAATAAGTTCCTGCAAAGCATCGGGAAAAATCTTGTTCCTCTGATTATTATCTTTGTTGTTCTTGATGGCACTCAACAAATAATAGTTCCGTATCCTCAGATGTATAGGAAGTAGCTTAGCAAGAACCAATATCGCGTTAGTTGGCGAAGTCCTGTAAGCCCTGGTAATATTCAATGCCGCCATTCTTTGAATTCCAAGTAGTTTATTTCTGATTTTGACAGAGTTTACAGCGTAGCCCCAAGCCTGGGCCGCATACGTAATAACTGGTTCTACTGCCCCAGTATAAGCAATCCTCATTGCTTTGGAGGAAAGACCCCAGGACTTACCCACTATGTACCTTAAATTTTCCAAAGTGCCAATGGCTTTGCGGCAGACATAATGGACGTGATCAGTCCACGAAAGCTTTTCATTAAACAGGATGCCAAGATACTTAATAGTAGTAGCCTGTTTAATAACGTCTTTGTCAATAGGTATGGAAAATTTCTTATTAAGAGGCCCCTTTTTACCAATAACTACGAACTTAGTTTTCTTAGTGTTAATGTGCAGCTTATTATTATTGCTCCACTCATTAATCTTACTAATGGCTACACCAGCCAGATCCCTCAATTTATCTCTGTCCTTATGCATTAATACCAATATCACATCATCCGCAAAAGCCTGCAAATGTGCCTCCCTTGGCAGGTTCCTTATGTTCAGTAACTCGTTGAAGAGAATGTTCCACAGTATTGGACCCGACGGTGAACCCTGCGGACAACCACGGGTAATGTTAAACCTGAATTCCGTGTGTTCTGTTTTGAAGACCGCCATCCTTCCAATAAAATAGTCTTTAAGGAGCAAGAAGAGGTTGTGAGGGCATTCAGCATTGTTCAAATTTTTGAAAATGATCGGCCACCATGCGTGATTGAACGCCCCTTTATAGTCAATGGACAGGAGCAGGGTATGTTTACCCTCTCTTTTAGCTTTTTCGGTTAAACAAATGATCCTTTCGATCGCCATCGAAGTGTTCTTTCCCTCGGTGAATCCGTATTGATTGCTGTTGAAAAAATGGTTATTCTTGAGGTGCCACTTTATTCTGTTTATAAGTAATTTATCTAATATCTTGCCCAACACCGATAACAGGCTAATAGGGCGGTAGTTGTTTGGATTGCCAGTATCACTAGCAGTTTTCCTTATTAGTTTGATGTGGGCAGATTTCCACTCTGTAGGGAAGAAACCCTTAGCTAAGCAACAGTTATAAAGGGTGATGAAAGTAGTAGGTATTGCCTCAAAAGCGTTTTTTATCATTTTCCCCGTCACACCATCCAGCCCAGGAGCCTTCTTTGTGTTAATTGACTGAATCACTTTTGATACTTCTCTGTATGTGAAAATTTTATCCTTCTGCGTATTCGCGCTATGGAGAGTCTCCGCCCGCAGTAACTTAACCTCCTCCGTATCTTTGTCAATTTTATCTTCTGGGAATATCGTTTTAAAAATTTCAATTATCGTATCTTCAATAGATTTTGTATATTGCCCATTTTGTTTCATAACTGTGCTAGGAATATCAGCCTTCTGGTATTTGTTACTGACAACCTTGTAGGGTTTAGCCCAAGGTTTATGGGAGTTATGGTCACAGAATTGTTTCCAAGCATCACTCCTACTTTTGTTTAAACAGTTTTTATAGTCCTTTAATTTTGCTTTATAGTCCCTATAAATAGCTTCTTTACTGGTCGGTTGATTTTCCCTTCTATATTTCTTATGTAGTCTTCTGGTAATCCTACGTAATCGACTTAGTTCCTGATTCCACCAAGGATGCCTAGAATCAAAGCTAGTAATTGTAGTCGTAGCTTTGTAAGTATGTAATATCTCGTCTTGCAGCCTCCTTACAACCTCGTCAATGTCTTGTTTGGTGTTAATTTCGTTTATGTGGAAAGGACTCCAAGCAATCAATAATCTTTCACGGAAAGCCTCCCAGTTTGTATTTCGTTTAGTCAACTTCTTGTTTTTCCCAGTTATAAGATAATTATTAATAACAGTCTTTATATATTTATGATCACTAATGGATCGGTCATCAATCGTGTTACACTTGGGACAAAGTTTAAGAAGGTGCTGATTACAAATACAAATGTCTATCCAACTAGCACCATTTTGAGTCTCAAAAGTGGGACTGCAGCTCCCATTAATTGAATAGAGGTTGTGAGCCTGAAGAAACTCCACCACTTCTCTACCCCTCAAATCTTCAACAGGACTATGCGACACATGAGACTTAGCATTGAAGTCTCCCCCCAGTAATAATGGCTCGTTGCTGAGCTCGGTAACCACTCTCTGAAGAATGTCCAGCCCCTCAGAAATATCTCCGCTAGGGGGAAAGTATACAGAACTAAGATAGAGTTGGCAGGAACCGTGTTTAATACTAATAGTTGTCATATACTCATTTGAATATTGCGTCAGCATCATTGCATCTAAGTTTTTGTTACAAATGATAATAGCTGCCTTAATCGCATAATTAGAGTTTTCACCTGGGAAGGAACGCTTATTGCCGAAACAGGCAATTTTACCTTTAATTAAGTAAGGTTCCTGTATAAGTAAAACATCAATTTGTAAATCATCTATGTCAGTCACTGTGCTGGTAGTAACAGCCCTGGATCTTTGCATGTTGAGCTGCAAAACAGTAAGTTTTCCCTGATTAGAGCCGGTATCCATAATTGAAGAGAGAAGGCACCTATCCCTATCAATTCCATTATTATTCATATTCTGTTTTATTTATTATCATCACCTTGTTCCTTTTTAAGATGGGGCAATACCATGCGTACGCATTATGACCTTCATCGTATTTCTGATCCTCCGTAAGCCCTTTGTTAACTTCCCTGCAATTTATGCATCTCGGTCCTTCTTCTGATTTTCTACAATTTTTAAATTGGTGTTTACCAGAACAGAGACTACACCGTTGGGTCTTTTCACAATTCCTGGACAAGTGGCCAAAGCCGCAGCACTAGTAACATCTTACCACTGGCAAATAGTCATCCACTTTCACCTGGGCCCAGGAAATGCCTAGAAATTGTCTGGTAAGAATTACATTCCGACAAAACGGGGATACAGCCAGTAATACATGTCTCCTCTCACCACCTGTTCTAGTTGTCCTAAATGATGAGTGAATCCTCACATCCCTTACAAACTCGTCACGTCCAATAGTATCTTTAATGTGGTTGTTCTGTTCATACATATTGTCTACAATTTCTTCATTCTTATGTAATCTGGAACATTGATTAGTATCAGCTTTGGGCATTTTTTGTCCGGCAACTTAATTTCAATTTTTCCTTTCAGCTTCTCAGTTTTTTCAATGGCTGTTTTAAGTTTATGTCCTTGATCACAATCCGCTACCCGAACACAGATCCCTTGCTTTGTTTTGAACAATCCACCTACAGTAACCCCCAGTTTACTCGGTTGAATTTCTTGTTTTAAAACTTTTTCAATCGATTCGTTACTGAGCTGGGGAAACTCCTCATCATCCTTGACGTTAATCAGCAGATCCTGCTTGCCTTTCGCATTAATTTTTCCTCTCTTGATCACCTGGCCCACCATCTTGGTAGTCCTACTAGCAGGCTGTATAGTTAATGGCGCCTTGGCCGCCACATTAGCATAAGTTAGTTTAGGTTTGTCCTGTTGATTAACTCTTAAATCTTTCAGCATCGAGTGCATTCTACTTGCCGCCTGGTGCATTCGTACCGTCGCGGCTTTGATTTGATCTCGTTCCGCATTAGTGAGTGATCCAGATTTGCGATTGCTTTTAATGTGATGGAAAATTGTTATGAGTCCAGCTTCTATCTCCCTAAGTAACCCTTCCTCCGGATGTTCTTCGTTAGTCGGACTCAATATTATACCAAGAGCTACGTTAAAAGCCTTGTCCGCCGATTCCTCTAAGTCCTCCCCTTCTTCTTCGTACTGCTATTATAGTTAGTTTCGTCCATTATAATTACTTAGTAGAAAAGTAAACTATCCAATCAATTGAATTCTAAAGTCCAATTACTAAGCCTAAGCAAAATGTCCTCTTCTGCAAACTGCACTAGTAAGTTCCACTGACCACTCAGTAAACAACACAGGTCAGCAGAGGCAAAGCACCCTCGCCCGTTAATTCAAAAATTGAAATCCCCCACTTAGCGCCCACTATCGACCAATAAGCAAATCTCCCACCCTAATATCAATCAGGAATGGAAAAGATATCCACGGAACTCACCAGGCAACCAACAGCAGTGTCTGAGCCAAAAAGGCTACAATACAAACCGTACTGATAACAATTTGAAATAATAGGTGAGCGACAGTTAAGGCACTTAGTTAAGCCTAATTAACTTACAGAATTAACACGGATTCGCAAAAGACTTATAAGCGATATAAAATCAACATTTTTACTCAATTACAAATGAATCGCATAAGAATTCAAGGATAACCGTTACAAAGGTGTCTTTACATTAAAGTTTGTAAAACTTAAAAACTAACAGTCAGATACAATTTACTCAACTTTTTCCAGAATCCACATCGGAAGTGCAACCGGATTACACAGTAGATCCAATCCACCAGAAGTCCGCCAATTCCGCCGACCGTTATAACGGCCACCGAGAACCGGTAGACCTAAAAGTACTAGTTATTCAAATTCTACCTCACCGATTATGATGTCCAATATATCGTTGGAAAGGTCTTCAATTCAGCTGTCGAATGATGTCACATTCACTAACCAATTTTTTAGTAATCCACTAAAAACTAACTGAAAAATCGGAGCAGAACTCCAGCACAGCAGTCCACAGTCACGACTTGGTTGCTATGGTGGTTGCTATAGACACGAGTTAGAGAAAGAGGAAAGCCAGTTCTACTCAGAGGTGTTAACTGGTTGTTAGTTGATGAAGGAGAAGTTGGCGGGTTATAGGGCAGGGTGGTTAGTTAGGTTTGGGGGGAAATGGGGTAAGAAGAAAGAATGGGAAATCAAGCGAAATGCATCGGGTCCCAGCAGCGTCAGTCCGCTGCCAAAGTGGCACCGGGCACCCCATCCTGGGAAGTCCGGGTCAGTAGTACTTTATTAAACCATAAAAGGGATACATAATTAGAGTACAGTATGTACAGTTGAAAACAAAACAAAATAAAATAAATATAAAAATAAAATACAAAAATAAAAGAGAATAAAATGAAATTAAAATAAAATATAAATAAAATATAAAAAATAAAAAGGAAAGGATAAAAGAATAAAATAAATAAAAATAATAAAAATAAAGAAAATAAAAAGAAAATGATAAAAAATAAGCAAAACCAATATACAATACATTATTTACATGTTGAAAGCCAGTTGGGTGTAAATCGCGACAATATGGTGTTACACCAGAGGAGCAAAACAAAAGATGAAAAACATTAATAACATGTTGAGAGCCAGTTGTGGGTAAATCGCGACAATGTGGTGTTACACCAGAGGAGCAAAACAAAAGATGAAAAACAATAAAAACAAGTTGAGAGCCAGTTGGGTGTAAATCGCGATAATGTGGTGTTACACCAAGGGAGCCGTACAAAAGAGGAAAATGAGTAAAACACAAGAAATAAAATAAATCACGTGGTTATAAGAAGCCGAAAACAAGGCGACATGAGAAAAACCAGTAATTACATGAAGAAAACAGGAGGGTGAAAAACGCGACAATAAATGTTTCACCAAAGCCGAACGGGAGGTGAGAACAACACCGTACATGAAGATTCCAAGTGGGGTGAAAAACGCGACAAGGGAATGTTTCACCAATAAACTGAGAGAACAACCAAGGATGGGAATTTTAGGTGGAAGGATGAAGAGTCACACACACGGAGAGCAGCAGAGATTAGTTCGTCGTCGAGGCAGCAGAATCAGCAGAGAATGGTGAAGCAGTTGAGTCAGCAGGGGGGTGGCAGAGGTGGGAGGATCCAGTGCTTTGGTCTTGGTAATGAAGGAGCAGAAAGAGGTATAGAGATTTTTATTGTTGACAAGTAAACTATGAGGGCAAGGCCAGGGGAGATCTTCTTTGGCACACACAGTGATAAGGTTCCATCTGAGATCATCAAAAAGCTGACAGT
Organism: Androctonus mauritanicus; assembly: GCA_011317285.2. Taxonomy (NCBI): domain Eukaryota; kingdom Metazoa; phylum Arthropoda; class Arachnida; order Scorpiones; family Buthidae; genus Androctonus; species Androctonus mauritanicus. The sequence continues at coordinate 7,734 of WUQG02180542.1, forward strand.
CAAACAGGAAGTGAGTGGAGTCTTGAATAGAAGAATTATCACAATCACAATAAGGAGGACAGTTTTCCCGAATGCTGAAACGGTGGAGGTAGGACTGAAAATTCCCATGTCCGGTGATAACTTGGGTGATGGAGAAGTTTGGGATAAAATGGCGGTTTTTAAGTCTCTCAGTGATGGAGGGAAAGAATAAATAAGTAGTACGTCCAGTGGTACTATGGTCCCAGTCAGTTTGCCAAAGCTGATGGACAGCATCCAGGAGAATATGTTTGAGGTAGGACCAAGGGGCTCTGTCATAGTGTAAAGAGAGATCAGAAGAGGCAGCACTCTTAGCAAGAGAGTCTGCCAGATCATTACCACGGTTACCGCAGTGAGCTTTAGTCCAGTGAAAGGTGATTAGTTGGTGTTTGGCAGTAGAATGGTTAAAGCTTTGTTGGATGGGGTGTACAAGATGGCCATTAGTCTTACTGTTGGAGATTGCTTGCAGAGCCGTATTGCTGTCAGAGAAGATTCGGTGAGTTGTGGGGGACTTCCGTTTGCTCCTCTGAATGTACTGAAGGGCTTTCAGTATAGCTAAGAGTTCGGCCTGATTATTACTGCAGTAGCAAGCAAGTTTATATTTTTTATAAGTGATTAAATTAAGGTGTCTGTCAAAGACAGCAAAAGCGGCGCCGACACCCTCATCGTGTTTAGAGCCGTCAGTGAATATGTTGAAATCAGCCGTGGTGCTTAACAAGTCAGTCTGGATGTTCTGAGGGAAGTGAAACAGTGCAGGATGAGAATTAAAGTTCTTATTGGTGTGGTCATCAGTCTTGAGAGTTCTGATATGCTGTTTAATGGAGCTGCTAATTAAGATGTTAAGAATTTTGTAGTGAGGAAACAAATCAGGGTTGTCCATGTTGTTGAGGATATCCCTTCGATTTCTAAGAATCCAGAGAGTAGCAGTAAGTTGAGCCTTGTAGTGAACCGGCACAGTCCTCGCAATCACACAGAGAGAGTCCAAAGAAGTGGTTCTGTATGCCTTACAGGCCCTCTGGAGGAGAAGACGCTGGACACTATGAAGCTTTTGCTTGATATGGTGTTGAGTAGCAGTATGAGCCCAGATGGGGCAGCATAAAGAAGAATAGGCTCTACGGCACAGTTATAAATAGTTTTGGTGATGTTGTAATTGAGTCCCCACGTATTACGGGAGACAGAGCTGAGTGCATTAGCCATCCGTATGGCCTTACTATAGACACTGAAAATATGGTCTTTCCAGCTGAGATTCCTTGTGAAAGTGACACCCAGATATTTAAGTGTGTTTTTGTTCTTGATCGGGGTGTTGTTAATACAGACAGGAATATTTTTCTTTAGAATACGCCCCTTCGAAAAAAGTATACAAGATGATTTATCAAAGTTGATATGCAGTTTATGATTGGTGAGCCAGTTGTGAATACGAGCCAAGGCCAGATTAGTGTGAGAGCAGACAATGTCCCTATTCTTGCCAGCGACAAGAAGAAGAGTGTCATCAGCGAAGCCAAAAATTTTTATGTTAGGGTTATTAAGATCAGTACAAGTATCGAAGATGTCGTTAAAGAGGATGTTCCAGAGCCCGGGTCCAGAACGAGAGCCCTGGGGACACCCCTTATTGATAGGAATAACAAAATTATTATTAGGGAGATACACTCCCGCAGTCCTGCACTGAAGATAGGAGCTCGTCAGGTTAAAGATATTCCTAGGACACTTATAGTTCTTGAGTTTGTGCAATACCGCAGGCCACCACATATTGTCAAAAGCCCCTTTGATGTCAATTGAGGTGAGGAGGGCATGAAGTCCATTGTCCCAAGAGGTATAGATGAAATCAATGGTGTCCATTAAAGCATTACAAGTAGAAACACCTTTAGTGAATCCGTACTGGTTGGGGTGGAGTGTTTTATTAGTGTTGAGGTGGAACATGATTCTATTGATCATAAGGAAGTCCAGAGCTTTACCAATAACAGGGAGTAAGCTGATAGGTCTGTAGTCGGAAGGATTAACAGGATTATCCTTCTTTGGGATAAATTTAATGGACGTCTTTTTCCAGATAGCAGGAAAGATGCCAAGACTGAGGCAGTGGTTGAAGGTAACCGTGAAAGCGATAGGGACAGCGTGAAAGGCCCGTTTGACCATCTCAGGGGTGACCCCGTCTATACCAGGAGCTTTCTTGTTCCTGAGTGAGGAAATAGCACCTTTGATTTCAAGAAAAGTAAAGGGCAAATCATTATCAGTGTCCGGAGGATCTAAAATAGACCTTCTGATAGTGTATTGTTCATGGTTTTCGTTGGTGGTAGTGTCCTCAGGAAAGTGATGTTGTAAAAAGTGCTGGACGGTATCCTGGAAATTCTGAGTGTAGTCACCGTTGGCTTTTTGAATTATATGAGGCAGAGTGACTTTTCTCTTATTCTTGCAGGTGATATAGAAGGGATCAACCCAAGGGGAATTCTTGGTGGTGTTGGTGCAATAATCCCTTCAGGCAGAGTTCCTGGCTTTGTTAATAGCTGTTTTATAGTGATTGAAAGCAGCAGAATATTGCAGCTTAACCTGGGCAGGATATCCTCATTCTTGATTTTTGTGTAATTTTTCCGCAGTTTTTGTACTTTGTGCTTGAGGTTGTCAAGATGGGTGTTCCACCAAGGGTTTTTCTTAAGAGTGAGAGTCTTGCTGGTGGAAGAGGAGGCAAAAGCATTTAAGATGCAGTCTTGCATGTAAGAGGCAAGGAGATTGGGATCCAGAGAGGAGCTGAGTGGAAAATATGGGCAGTTGGACCACAGAGCAGAAAAGTTATTGCTGAATACATTCCAGTCGGTTTTAGTGATCACAGTTTTAATTTTATGAGTGATATCGTCAGTAGTATTCAGAGTGATAAAGATGTATCTGTGGTCGCTAGCCGAAATGATGTCCGAAGTATTGCAAGTTGTTATATGAGAAGTCATGTACGAATTGGAGAGGCAGGTATCAATCCAGCTTTCTCCTCTACTGGAAGAGAAGGTAGCCAGAACACTGGTGTTTTCAGAAACGAGATTATACTTGTTGATGAGTGATTGTAGTTCCTGTCCTCTGGAGTCCTATGTCTCTATGCCAAAGTGGTGATTTGGCATTAAGATCACCACAAAGGAGCCAGGGAGTAGTTTTATATCTGTTGAGAAGAGGATCAATGTTTTCAAGGTAGTCTTCAATGTCATCATCAGGAGAGCAGTATTGGGAAGTCAAAAAGAAAACCCTCGAGTGGTTTGAATAGCAATGGTGGTCATGTAATAGTTCGTGAGATCAGGAACAATAGAGGCTTGGATATTGGGGTTTCTAATAAGTATACCAGTTTTAACAGGAGTGGAGGGTTTCTGCAGAGCAAAAGTAGTCCAGCCATTAAATCTGACAATTTTATTATTTATGGTGTAGGGTTCTTGAACTAAAACGATATCAGTGGTGTTATCTTCACAAGTCTTAAGAAGAAGGGAGGAGGCTGCCTTGGATCTCTGTAGGTTAATGGAGATAATGTTAATCCTGTTCTTGATAAAGGTGTTCGGGGTCCGGTCATTGTTATTGGTGTTATAATCCATAATTAGTTGTTGCAGCGGTTAATTTCTTAATTCGGATTAAGATGGGACATTTCCTGTCATAAGCATTATGGGACGTAGGTTTTTGACTTTCAGCTGGTAACTCTTTATTGGATCGTTTACAATTAATGCAGCAGGGCTCCCTTTCACGATTAGGGCACTCCTCGAATTTATGATTCTTCGAACAGTGACTACATTTTTGCGATGTATCACAGTTTTTAGCCAAGTGTCCAAATCCACAACAGTTGTAGCAGCAGGTGACAGGGATGTAATCGTCAACAAGACAGCTACCCCAACTGATGGAAAGTCTCTTTTGATTGATTAGTATGTTCCTGATTGTAGGAGTCACTGAGAAGACAGCATATCTTCTGCCTTCCGCGGTTCTGCTATTCTGGATTATTCTAGTTAATCTACAATCGTTTTGTAAACTTTCTTTATCTAGTTTATGAAGTATCTCATTTTGAGAGTGTAATACAGGTAGTATTTCATTATCCTTGATGGAGTCAGGGATGTTTAATAATATAATTTTCGGGGAACGCATATTCGGTATTTTAGTATGGATTCTGTCAGCAATTTGAGTTGAGCTCACTAGCGCAGATTGTAATTTCTCAGAATCTTCTTTGGATCCGACCCGAATGCAAATTCCATTTTGTTGAAACTTGCGGATTCCTTGTACATTGATTTTGATTTTATGTGGCTTAATATTATTTTTAATTTCATTTTCTAGGGAGTCAGGGTCAAAAGGATCCTCTTCTTCAGTGTTCTTTGGATATACAAGTACAGCATGTCCACTAATTGGTGGGCTGGTAGAGACTTTGATGGATTTACTGATTAACTTAGTGGTAGCACTGGCAGCAGGGTTGTTAACAAGAACATCTTTATAAGTCGGAGTTAAATTAATAGGGGTTTTGTTTCGGAGTTCCTGGATAATTCCATAGAATTGGTGAGCTGCAGCGAAAAGATCACTGGCGGCCTTTTTGATCTTTTTACGAGAAGCCACTTTAACGGTGTCGTGAGCCCCCAGGGGGACAAGTTCCATTATAAGATTAAGATTAGTTGTTAGAGTTTCAAATATTTCATCTTCAACGCTCATGATTAAAAAATGAGGAAAATGACTATAACTCAAAGAAAAAATTTTTTAAAAATTTGGCAGTAATTTTTAAATAATTGTGTAATGTTGCACAATCTAGATGTAAAATTTCAGAATTTTTAAAAATATGTGCAGAAAAAATAGTTCCGAAATCGACCACCAGAGGGCGCTACAGGTACCACGTGGTAGAGAACAAAGAAACCTGTATTTTGATAACTAGAGCCCGTAGGAATGAACGGAAGGTGGCGGATAAAAGAGGACGTTATGCCGAGTCCAACAATATATAGTACGTGTATGTACGTGGCGTATCCGGCGAGAAAATCACGTTGTAAAATAAAAATTTTGGAACGTGATAACTGCGTTAATATTAATCGCAGAGGAGAAACTTTTATATCATCGTAAACCGGAAGGAGAGCTGAGTAAAATGCGACGCACCTTTAAGTCCCACGACGAAAGTCCACGGAGAAATCCCGGCCCGAAGCCGAGACACAAAAAGGGGAAAAACTCCGGAAATATCGGTCGCAGGAAGAAGATCCAGCTATCGGCGTAATTGGGAGAATGCGTACTATCCAATGATATAATACACTAGGCAGCGGGAACAAAACAAACACCAGAAAAAACGACAAAAACAGGAGCCGAAAAATCCATGTCTGTTCAGATCGACGACACGACGCCCTCTGGTTGCTATAGACATGTTTTGCAAAGGTTAGAGGGCTGTACCCTTGGCTTAGCCCTAGAAGGATGAAGGAAGAAGGAGAAGTTTTAGGATAGAGAGTAAAGAGGGATAGGATCTCGCCAAAGAAGTGTGGCAAGCCACTAGATGGAAAAGAGAGATAGAGAGAAACAACCAGCACCCCACGGGTCCCATAAGCCCCGCATCGCATTTATTAAAAATAATTCAAAACTTCCAACTTGGAAGCAAAAGTGAACAATTATATACATGTTGTAAATACATTGCAGAATAAAAATAAAGTCACTTTATATGGATCCAAACAAACAAAATCAGTAAAGGAGGATCCACAGTAAAATCAGGTAAAAAGGTCCGTATGTTCGGATGAACCTGGAGAGTCCACAGTCATTACTGGTAACCACAAGAAGTAGCCTCCACGTCAAAGGTCCCAAGAAGTGTGTCCCAACACAGTCTGAAGAAGTCAGGAATAAGAAGTCGTCTGTTCGGATGTACAGGGAGTCCAAAGTCAATGCAGGCAAGCCACAGTATGCAGCCACAGTAGCAAAGATCCCAATAAGTGCGGCACACCACAGTCAGAAGAAGTTAGGAAAATAGTCACAATAGGTAAAAATTATTAATTACAATGTATTTCACAGAAGCCAGTGTAGCCACTGGAACACCGAAGACATATATAGCACAACAAAAACAAGAAGGGTGAACAGGCAGGAACCCCGTCACCCCAGAGGTTGCACACAATTAGTTGCGATGTTGAAAAGAAGGGAGAAGGGCCTTAGTTTCCCAGATAAAGGACTTTAAGGCCAGATACAGCGTCTTGTTGATTAAGAAATACTTCAGTTCACAGGGCCAATTGAAGCCGTTTAATAAGGCCGCCTTCAGGAGTTTGTCTCGTTGCACATTATAATTGGTACAGTAAAAAAAATAGGTGGTCAGCGTCTTGAGGAGAAATCCCGTCGCAATTACATTTATCATTATTAGTAAGTTTAAAGCGGGCCAGATAAGATTTAAAATTCCCATGCCCTGTAATGATTTGGGCAAGACAAGAATCCAGTTTAATGTGCTTATTCTTGAGAAAAGTATCAATCTCCGGGACGAAGGAGTAAGTCCTCCTACCACTATCAGCCTGCCTCCATTCAGTTTGCCAAATATCAGTAAATATTTCCTTTAGCCGTTTCTGAAGGTAAGTATAGGGGACAGTGTTGTAGGATATTATAAGGTCACGTGAGGTAGCTTTTTTTGCCAGGAAGTCGGCGGTTTCATTCCCTTTATTCCCCGTATGTCCCCGGATCCATTTGAAATTGATAGCAAGTTTGTCGTTAATGTCATTGATGATGTCTTTGATCGAATTAACAATAGTACACCTAGACTGTGCTTTATTAATGGACTGAAGAGCAGTACGGCTGTCAGAAATAATAGTAATATTGTTATAAGTATCGATGTTTTCCTTTACATATTGAAGACTTTTGTATATTGCTAGGATCTCAGCCTGATTATTAGTACAATAATCAGCAAGTTTAAAATAGGCTTGATACAATTTCTGTCTATCATGATTCATCACCACAATAGCCGCCCCCACACCACTTGTGGTTTTGGCACCATCAGTATAAATGGAAATGGAACCAGTGTCTCCATCGTAATCAGTAATCTCTATTCTACCCTGGTCAGCAGGGTGCTGATTGAAGGGAATTTTTAGAAAGTCCGTACTGTTTTGTCTAGTAATATCAATTATATGTTTAACCGAAGAAGGCAATTTGTGATCCTTCATAAATTTAATAATTTCATTGTCATTTTTCCAAGTATTTGCAATAATTTTATCAGCGAGGTAAATTTGCCGAATTTTGAGATGTATGGGTACAAGTTTGGATAAAATTAGGATAGCATTTGTTGGTGAGGTCCGGTAAGCCCTCGTAATTTTGAGAGCCGCGAGACGCTGTATACCAAGTAATTTTCTTTTGATATTTTCTTTTTCTACCGCCTAACCCCAAGCCTCCGAGGCATAGGTTAATATGGGCTGAACGGCCCCAATATAAAGGATCCTAGCAGCACTAGGAGTTAAGCCCCAACTGCTGCCCATAGTACTGTGAAATACATTTAATACTTTGATAGCTTTACTATAAAGGTAGTCAACATGGTCCTTCCAAGTAAACTTTTCATTGATGATGACCCCAAGATATTTTAAAATAGTAGTCTGTTTTATTCTCTCATTATTTAATTTGATTTGTAATCTTTTCTTAATGGGAGAGTTTTTCCCAATCACAATAAAGCTCGTTTTTTTGATGTTTATTATTAACTTATTATTGCAGCTCCACTCATTGAGTTTAATCAGAGCCTGATTGGCCATGTGTTGGAGAACATCACGGTTTTGGTGCCTAAGAAGTAGAATGGCATCATCGGCAAATGCCTGGAGCTGGGCCCCTTCCGGAAGTTGTTCAATATTTAGAAAGTCGTTAAATAACACATTCCACAGGATGGGGCCCGAGGGGGAACCCTGCGGACACCCCCTGGTGAGAGGAAATTCAAAATTTTTGTATTGAGTCTGGAAAATCGCTCTTCTATCCTTAAAATAGTCTTTAAGAAGATTAAATAAGTTACGAGGACAGTCAAAATTTTTTAGTTTGTTGAAAATTGCAGGCCACCAAGCATGGTTAAAGGCCCCTTGAAAGTCAAGGGAAAGAATTAAGGTGTGTTGGCCATTTTTCTTAGCTATGTTAATAAAATCTATTAAGCTTTTGATAGCAATAGAGGAATTTTTCCCCTCCAAAAAACCAAATTGTTTATTATGAAAGAAGTTTTTACTTTTTAAATACCATTTAATCCTATTAATTAATAGTTTGTCAAGAATTTTTCCCATAATAGGGAGTAAGCTGATTGGCCTATAGCAGTTGGGATTACTAGTGTCATTTTTAGGTTTGATAATAAGTTTGATCGAGGCACGTTTCCAGTTAGTCGGGAATATTCCCTGTTGTAGACAGCAGTTATACAAAGTAATAAAGGTGGTTGGGATGCTTTTAAATGCATTCTTGATCATGTTCCCTGTTATACCCTCCAATCCAGGGGCTTTTTTACTATTAATTAGATTGATTATATTATTAACTTCATTGTAAGTGAATAATTTGTCATCTCTTGTATTGTCAACATAATAGGAGTCACCTCTCACTGTCCCTTGTAGTTCATTGTCCTCCCTGGGATCGTCCTGCGGGAATATAGTTTTAATTATAGTTTGAACAGTTTCTTCTATAGTGCTAGTATGTTCCCCATTTTCAGTCATAACCGAGCAAGGCAGACTAGATTTCCTAAATTTATTAGCAGTTATCTTGAATGGCTTATCCCAAGGTTTATCAGCCTTCGCAGTACAAAAGTCTTTCCAGGCTTTAGTTCTGGCGTTTTCAATAGTTCGTTTATATTCTCTTAACTTTTCCCTGTACTGATTGAACCTCTGCTCCTTATTTTCAGTGTTAGTCTCTCTTCTGAGAGCTTTGTGTAGTCTACGTATTTCTCTTCTTCTTTGTGTCAATTCATTATTCCACCAAGGGGGCGAGAAAGAAGGTGAAAGAGAGGTAGACGTAACAGTATTATAAACATCCAGTATGGTTTTTTCCAATCTCTCTACAGTCTCATCAATAGCTTGTCTGCCCTGGATATCACTTATTTGAAACGGCCTCCACTTCATAAGTAGTACTTCCCTAAACATTTCCCAATCAGTGGTAGATTTAATTTTAGTACAATGCCCATCCTGAATGTTTGTATACCCAAGTATGGTTTGTATATAGTTATGATCACTTATTGACCTGCTGTCCATAGTCTCGCAAATCGGTCCAAGTTCAAGTAGTTTCCTGTTACCGATACAGATGTCAATCCAGCTCTTCCCATTTTGGTTTTGGAAGGTGGGAAAGCCCACTACGATTAAGAGAGGAGAGGCCAACCGAATGAATAAGCTCTGCAAGTTTATATCCTCTGCTGTCCTCCATAGGGCTATGCCAAAGGGGGGATTTGGCGTTGAAATCACCCCTATAAAATAAGGTTTGTTATTAAACTCCTTAATAGCAGTATGGATAAATTCAAGACCCTCCTCAATGTCATACTCCGGAGAAATGTAGACAGAACTGATGTAAATGTCCTTATTCTGATACCTAACACATATAGTAGTCATTATCTCATTAGTAAATTGGGACAGAAGGAAGGCATCAATATTCTTATTCCTAACAATAATACCAGTTTTTAACCGATAGGGTGTGCCCTGAGGAAGAAAAGTTTGTAAGCTCCCCAGTAGGGCGAGATTACGCTGATAAAGAAAGGGTTCCTGTAACAGGATAATATCAGTATTGAAATCCATAGCACCTTTAAGAACATTAGAAGTGGCAGCCTTCGATCTTTGCATATTTATTTGTAGTAAAGTCATATTTTTCATTTTAGTCGAATTACTTTGAGTAGTAATATAAAAGTTATTGTTGTCAGCCATAATAGGGTCAGCCAGAAAGTCAATTTACCTTTAATCGTAGTTCGTTCGTTGAACTGCCAGTATTTTTTGCCTTTTTAATACTGGGCAATACCATTCATAAGCATTATGATTTTCGTTGTATTTCATTTCCTCTGATAAGCTTTTATTGACCTCTTTACAATTAATACATCTAGGCTCTTCCTCCTTTTTAGGACACTGACTATATTTATGTTTAGAAGCGCAGTGACTGCACCGTTGAGCCTTTGGGCAGTTTTTGGACATATGCCCAAATCCACAACACTGGTAGCATCTCACTACCGGTAGATAGTCATCGACTCTTATTAGGGACCATGACAAACTGACGTTTTGTTTAAGGAGAATAATTCCCCTACACTTGGCAGAGACGTTAAGGATTATATGTCTTTTAGTAGGGCCCGATCTGGTTGTTTGAAATGTTTGGTGGATTCCTACCTCAGTTTTAAATTGTTCCCATTCTGTATTCTGGTTAATATGTTGATTTTGTTTGTACATTTCATTAATTACCTCTTCATTTTTAATATAACATGGCACATTGATTAATATCAGCTTAGGAGTCCTTTTATCTGGTAGTTTAATTTTAACTTTTTCCTGTAATTTTTCATTAGTTTCTATTGCTTGTTTAAGAGCTTTCCCTTGCTCCATTGTACCCACCTTCACACAAAGTCCCTGCCGTATTTTATAGACTCCACCTACAGTTATTCCAAGTTTACTTGGATTAATTTCCTCTTTTAATAGTTTTTCAACTTCATCTACATTCATATTCTCAGCTTCTGTATCTTCTCTAACAGTAATTAGTAGGTCCTGATTCCCTTTGACCAAGGCTTTTCCCTTTTTAATTGTCTGTCCGACTATTTTAGTTGTTCTGCTTACAGGTAAGCTAGGAGGAATCTCTTTAGCCACCACACTAGCATAGGTTTCTCTAGGAGCCTCAGATTGTTTACTTCTTATTTCTTTTAGTATGGCATGCATACGGCAGGCTGCCTGGTGCATGCGCACCGTGGGAGCCTTAATCTGCTCCCTTTCCGTTCCCGTCATAGCTCCGGACTTACGATTACCCTTTATGTTGTGGAAGATGGCAATAAGTCCAGCCTCCACCTCCCGCAACAGGTTTTCCTCCGGTTGGTTATCCCCTGGGGGGTTCATAATGATATCTAAGGCAGTATTGAACGCTTTATCAGCAGTACTCTCAAAATCCTCTCCCTCATCTTCTGTAGTAGAATTAAGATTGGATTCTTCCATCTTTACAAACGGCAATAATTACTGAACTAGTAAAAATTAAACGCCTCCAAACCCAGCGTAAACCAGGTACAGTAGCCCTAATAAGCAAAAGGTCAAACAATAGAACAATAATCTCTCAAAATTCTCAAAGAAATAATTTTTGCTCAAAACGATCGGCGGAACTTAAATTCAGTGAAAAAAGAGGTGTGGGAAAATAAAAAAACTTTGTGATTCTGTAATAATCCAAGATGGCCACCGCGGATTCGCGATAGAGAAATACCTAACAATAACTCAACCCAAATACACAATAACTCCCTCACCCGAGAGGGCAAAGGAAAAATGACCGTTACTGGTGTGTAGTAAGAAGATCCGCCACCAATCAAGAATTACGCGAACACAATAGCGCGGATCAACGGCGCAAAAGAAGGAACCCCAAAAGCGAACTAAATACAAAGAATCTTTTCAATTTGACAATCCGTTAAAAAGAGGACCGTTACTGGTGTCACTAGAAAGCGGTCCCGAACTTAAGCCTAATTCCACCGCGACACGTATTCGCCTAATATTTTAGGATTGAGGATCAACCCCACAGTCAGAATACAAAGCGGGGACGAACTGCCCTCAGAAAAGTTACAAAAAACCGTTACAGGTACAATTGGCACCTAGCCAACCAACGGTAATCTATGGAAAATTTTACTCGACCATAATTTAAAAACTATTAGCCATATCAAAATAATAAAAGTACCATTAATAAGTATGTCCGTAGTGCTGTCAAACGATGTCACACACACACACCACAAAAACCAATAAAACCCGCTAAAAACTGAACTTAATCCGCACAAGATAAAAACAACAACCTTCCTCCTTGGCCGTAACGACTCGACTCGACTGGTTGCTATAGACACTAAGAGGAAAGGGGGATAGAGGGCTTACTCAGTGGTTTAACCCTGGAAATGTAAGAGAAGCGAGAAGATTTAGAAAAGGTAGATGTAGGTGATAGTCTTACCAGAAGAAGTGTGGTAAGTCACTAGAGGAAAGGAGAGAGTAGCAACCAACCCCGAGGGGCTCAAAGCGCTCGCATCGACATTTATTAAACAAAATTTAAAATACAAATAAAGATAGGCATAAACAGTATATACAATAAATACATTGGAGAGGACATGCAGTGTGGGAAAATGAAGCGCGCTAAGTAGTGTACAAACAAAATTTAAATTGGAACAGAGTTGTTGAAAATATACAGCATTAATAAGCGAGTTTAAATACAAAGTAAAATAAAAACATAAAACAGTTTATACAATATAGTCAGCATTCGTAAACAAATTTAAAAACAAAGTAAATAAAAAGAAAAGCAAAATATTTACAATAACTACATTGTAGAGAACATGCTGTGCAGGACAGATGAAGCAACCAGAGTAGTGAACAAACAAGGAAGGTTATCATTGATCAGAGTGTTGTTGAAATTGTTCATCATTCTGAAGACAGTTTGTCTGGTTAAGAAAGTTGTTTAGAGCACAAAAAAGTTCCTTGTTGGCGATAAAATGGCTGGGGTCACAAGGCCAGTTCAGTCCATTGCAGAGAGCAGTTCTCATGAGATTGTCTCTATGCTCTTGAAAAAGATGGCAGTCGAAGAGCAGGTGTAGTGGAGTTTGTGGTTCACGCAAAGTGCAGTGGCACAGATCACAGTCTTTGAGTCTAAACCTCGCGAGGTAAGAGTTGAATTTCCCGTGGCCGAGTAAAACTTGAGTAGAGTAAAAACTAGGTGTGTAATGTTTGCACTTAAGAAGCTGTTTGATGTTAGGCACAAACTGGAAGGCGTGTCTTCCAGTGGAAGAGGTGTCCCATTCGTTTTGCCAAACGGACAAGGTGTGCAGTTGCACAGAGTTCTTAATGTGAGACGGTGGGAGCTTGCTGAAGGAAGGAGGCATGCTGGAGGCAGAGATTTTCTTGGCAAGGTAGTCAGCTTTAGTATTTCCAGGAATGCCAGTGTGGCCCTTGACCCAGTGGAAAGACAGGGTCAGGGAGCAGGAGAGGTAAGTAACAGTTTCATGAATAATGCTAACAATATAGCTGTTGTTCTTATTGTTTTGAAGGATTTTAAGTGCAGTCTGGCTGTCCGTAATGACACAACAATGGTGGGAGGGCAGAGTTCTGGAGCATAGGGCTTGTAGACCTTTGTAGATAGCGAAAAGTTCTGCCTGTACAATGGTACAATGGGGGTGAAGCCTGAAGTATCCCTGATAAACAGTTGTGTTGTTGCCAAAAGTGATGACGGCAGCAGCACCAATGTTGTTGTCGGTTTTAGAACCGTCAGTATAAAGGTGGAGACAGTTGTCATCAGCGGGAAGGGAGAGACTGAAGGTGATATTAAGTTTACTTGCAGGATGTGGAGTGGCAGTGTGATAATTGTCGAGACCATGATGAATGATTTTATTATAAACAGTTTGTAGAGGTGGAGGTAAGTCAGTGTGAGAGTTAGATTGATTAACACAGGCATGTGTAAGAATATAATGCCAGTTGATTTGTTTAATTTTCAAATGGATAGGCGTGAGTTTTGCCAGCACAAGAAGAGCGTCCGTGGGTGCAGTGCGATAAGCCTTGCAGATGGAGATAGCCATAAGTCGTTGGAGTGAGAGGAGTTTACGCTTGTTATGGTGTTTATCGGCTGCATTAGCCCAGATAGGAGCACCGTAGGTCAAAATGGGCTCAACAGTAGAAATGTAAGCAATACGTGTTGATTCACTGTCTAGTCCCCAGTGATTAGCAGAGATAGTTTTCAGTTCATTGATGACTTTGATGGCCTTGCTATAGATGTGGTGGATGTGCTGGGTCCAGGCAAGGTGCTGGTCAAATATGATACCAAGATACCTCATAGCTTTGGCATTAGGGATGAGATGTCCATTAATTTTAATAGAAATCCGTTTCTGTAAGGGTTTGTCCTTACCAATAACAAGGCAAGCACACTTACTGTAGTTAATAGGGATGCGATTGTCATTACTCCAATTGGCAAGTAGGTGAGCAGCTTCATTGCAAAGATTTTGGAGAATATCCCTGTTGTGGTGACTAACTAAAAGAATAGTATCGTCTGCAAAAGCTTGGATCTTAGTGTGAGATGGGAGCAGAGGTTGGAGGTTGAGTAGGTCATTAACAAAGATATTCCATAGGGAAGGCCCAGAGCAGGAGCCCTGGGGACAGCCAAGAGTAGAGGTGGTGAAAACTTCAGTATTGTGGGAGAGAAATCCTACTCTTCTGTTAGTGAAATAGTCATGAATAAGGTTATAAAGGTTCTTGGGGCACTTGTTATCTTTGATAGCTTTCAGAATATTGGGCCTCCAAGCATTGTCGAACGCACCTCTAAAGTCAATGGAGATAATGACGGTATGTTTTCCTTTCTCCTTCGCCTCCTTGATGTAGTTGAGGGCAGAGGTAAGAGCGTCAATGGTGTTAACACCAGGACGGAAGCCAAATTGATGGTTGTTGAAGAAACTGGCCTGATCGAGGTGCCAGGTGATCCGATCAATGAGGAGCCTGTCGAGGACCTTGCCAAAGAAGCTAAGCAGGCAGATAGGCCTGTAGCTAGTAGGAAGTTGAGGGTCAGTATCAGGTTTTTGAATTAATTTAACACTAGCTAGTTTCTAAGGTGTGGGAAAATGTCCAATTTCAAGGCATTTGTTAAAAAGGATGCTGAAGGCCAAGGGAATGGCCTCAAAAGCCAAGACTGCCATCCTACCGGTAACCTGGTCGGGACCAGGGGCCTTTTTGCAGTTAATATTTCTGAAGACAGCAGAAATTTCCCTGTGGGTAAAGATTGGGTCGTTTTCAGAGTCAGGAGGAGAGGC
>WUQG02180653.1:0-22598 GCA_011317285.2 Androctonus mauritanicus
AGACTATGCCATGAGATTAAAAGAATGGTGACAATATATGATTTCTTCTTTCTAATAACAAAATCAACCACACTTCACAAATGACCTATATCAAAAATCCATGAAACATGAAAAATAACCACTACACAATATAGACAGGCTACGGTGCAATGCAACATGAAAAAAAAATTACATAATTTACTTCACCTTTGCTTTGTGTTGAGCATGTCATGGCCTTGAGTGATGCCCAATCTATAATAGGCTCTAAGTGTCAGCTGGCAAAAGTAGCCCAGGTGATTCAGCAGTTTAACTAGTTTGAATTAAAAGCTGCCAAATCACAGAATATTTTTGCCAGCAGCTAATTTTAGAGCCCATTATAGACATTTTTAATACCACTTCCCAATCACTGGATAATAACTACATAACGAAGTCACTCTGGCCCAACTAATTATCTGTATCTGGTAAAGTCAACAAGACTACCATAGGTAGTTGACAATCAGGCAAGAGCCATCAAAAATTTTCCATGCATGAAATTTGAACAAGCAAATTTATACACTATTTTGGTGCAAATATTTCAGGAAATATTTTTGAATTGGAACAAAATCAACATTTTTTTTTATAAAAATTTAAATGAAGACTAATATGATTGCCATTTTTCTTCATTTCTATTATTACACTACTTTCCTTATTGAATAACAAGCAGCAAGGCATCCCAATACTCACTACAGGCGGTCCACATTCATAATAGTGACAAATCAGGTGAAGAGTGAATTGAAGGGGCTCAGTATGGACATGCAACATCTAACTAGGGGAGTGCCAACCATGGCCCTCTCCGATTTTGCCAATTTTTACCTATTTTGTAGTACAACCCTCCCACAAAACCGTGGTGAAGTAATACGATGCACTTCTCAAGCATTCCCGAAAAAATGGGTTTAAAGTTTCTATATTCTTTATATACTGAATCATATCACCCTCTCATCGAGTGTGGCGTAGTGCAATGTGTTCGCCGTTCAGCATGTGATTGATCTCATGATAGTTTCAAATCACTATTGATGAATTTTTTTTTAATCCTTTTTTAAATAGAAAATGAAATGGATTATTGTATAATGTATTTTATTAATGAGAATTTATTTTTTCTGTAATTATTTTATTTGCCATACTCTAAACATTTCTGTCACAAATATTAAATACACGTATAAAGGAATGTAATTAAACATTTCTGTCAGAAATATTTAAAGAGTATGGCAAATAAAATAATTACAAAAAAAAATAAAATAAATTCTCATTAATAAAATACAGTATACAATAATTCACTTCATTTTCGATAAAAAAAGGATTAAAATATTTATCAGTAGCGATTCGAAACCATCATGACATCACTCACAAGCTGAACGGCGAACACATCGCGCTATGCCAGCACTCGATGAAATGGTGATATAACTCGGTATATAAAGAATATAGAAACTTTAAACCCATTTTTTTTTAGAATGCTTGAGAGGTGCGTTGTATTACTTCACCACGGTTTTGTGGGAGGGTTGTACTACAAAATACGTAAAAAATCGGCAAAATTGGAGGAGGCCATGATTGGCACTCCCCTGGTAAGTTAGAGGCCCAGAATTATATATGAACACTATAGTGGTAGCACAGCATGTTTTCATCCTTGTGACTATTTGGCCATCTGAACAACTGGCTGTCATTACAGCAAAATTATTGATAAAATGAAAATCTATGATTATTATTAAGTATATCATTGTAAGTCAGGAACCTCCTGACTATTTTCTATATTTAATATAAAAAAAAATTCAATAAAATGCAATATATTTACTAATATAATCAATTTTTTCTCCACACCATACTCCATTTCAATTATCTATATTGTAGTCATCAAATTATACTGCCAGAAAACAGGTCTATATTTGACAAAGCAACAAATGTGAAAACATCAAGAAATATTTGAAGAAATAAAAATGGTTATTACACAAGAGTATGCATTTATATTTCACTTAATTTTTGTTCCAATTTATATCTGGAATTTTTACTATAATACATAAAAACAAACACTTTTGAAAAGTTAATTTCAAATTATAAAAATCTAATGTGTGGTCATGCTGAAAATTATCTGAAACGCCACTTTTCTGTACAAATATATCTGATAAGACACAGTTTGCATATTCTAAAAACTACTAAAAATATGATGACAAATTACAATTAGATATGCTTTCTGAATAATTGTAAAAAAACTCATTTCCTATAAAATCTGTTTTCAAACTATAGGACAAAAAGAAAATATAACAAAAAATATCACTATTATTAAGCACAAGCAAGAAATTGATTTGTCTGTCATGCCCATGGTTCAGATATTTATGGACACTGACATTTCACAAAAATCAAGGCGCTATATAAAGGGATCAAGGGATATCTGAAATCAGGTACTATTAAATTTTATATCTAATAGTGCATAATTACCATAAATTGCTTTATGATTACTGCAATTAAAAAATATTAAACTATTTGGAATACACTCCATCCTATACGATAAACAATTGATATTTATGTAAAAATTTCATTTAATTGAAACTTTAAAAAATATTTTGTAAATTTTACTATTCATTAGAATAAAAAATGAATTTAAGTAACAGGGCAATTTGCTTTATACAATATTGAAGATGTGCCACAAATGATAGGCAGAAAACTACTGCAATTTTGCATTGATCTGACATGGCTGTGATGAAATTGTGTAATTAACAATGATTATATATGAGAGCTGCAGCGTTAAATGTTAATCCATTCAAAAATGGACAGTATTAGAATTCAGTAAATTTTTTTAATATTTGCTGTTAGTATTCACAGATTCTATTAAGTCAATGATCTTTAAAATATGTCAAATTTCAGGGAGCCAAAAAGCACAAAACGTCTGAATTCAATTTTCTATAATTCAAATTAATTCAGAGTTTATTTATATATTTGATTATTTTTCTAGAAACTTGCTGCTATATAAATATGAAAAAAACTATAAACTTAATGGCACAATAAGTTATAGAAATTGTTTAAAGCATTAACTGAAATAATATATAAAATCTTACCGTTAAGTTATCTCTGAGCAGCTGCATTATTAATGTGCTGTCTTTATAGGAATCTTCATTCAATGTATCTAGTTCTGCTATAGCATCATCAAATGCCTAAATTTAAAATAATTTTTATAAATAAATTTTTCATTTATGCAAGATTCATTATATAATTGTATGTGTAAAGTCTAGATTCTAATTAATTCAAGTCACAAAATACAAAAAAAATGTTTTTAATTCACATTACACATTAACATTTCAAAAATAATTTATAGATTATAAAAATATTTTTAATGTATTCCATTCCACTTGGAATTTTTTGAAAATTATAAAAATCACTAGCAAAGTATTTGAATGCTTTGGCATTTACAGAAGTTCAATACTCCACTCAGCAAACTTAAAATAGAGTAAAAATTTTTTGCATTGCCAGTTCTGAATGAACTATCATAATTCTGGTTGTTACAGAATCTTAACTAGATTAACTGTTGAAGTTGTTAGAATTCTATCATTCCACAAAGTAAATATATTCTAATCAAATATTTCCAAGATCTAAATATGGACATTACTACTACTTCAGTATTTTAAGCTTTATGTAATTATTCAAATTTATATACCCTAAAAGCAACTAATCTAATCTACGTCCAGAAAAAACCAAGTATTTTAATAAAAGAATATTTTCAATCCTAACAAAAGAACTGTTTCCAATTTTTGAAAATTCTTGCATGAACTGAATATAGATCATATTCTAACATTCCATTTGTATATATATTAGCAATGGCCTAAAATATATAAAACTAATATAAAACCAAAATATTACACAATTATAGTAAATTTTTATTTTACTGATTGAGTATGTCATACCCAATCTGTTTAAGTATTAACATATAATTGTAATGTTAAAGTTATATATAAAACAATTACCTGTCTTATTTTAAATTATATTATTTTGATTATTGGATATGTGCACTCCCATGCTCTAGACCAGTGATCTCAAACTGGCAGCCAACAAAGTATTTTTGTACAGTCTACAAAGATGTTTTAACTTTGTTTAAATACATTTTACAGTCGGAAAATTATTACAGTTTAACCCATTTGTAGCCAGCTACTTTCAAACTAAAAAAAACAGTCTTTCAGAAAATTTGTGTTAAGCCTAATGATATTCAGAGATTTAAATCATTGCATTTTTTTTTGTTGGAGAAATTGAAATTTTTACAGATTAGTTTCTAACAATGCAATTAATTTTATTTAAAAGTTTATGTTGCACTTTTATACCAAAAAATTTATTATTTTTTGCAATTTTTTATATTGTCTGATAGTTATGTCCTTCCCAAATAAAACAAGCATGATAGACAAATTATATATTTTGTCAAAATATATATGGCTATTAAATTAGTACTGCATCCAAGTTTCCTTAAGAAAATTATTACGGTACACTTAAAAATATAATGCTTAAATTATTAGATAAGTAATTATTTATATTAATTTATGTTTGCTTGATATTTAAGATTTTTGCTTTATTTTGCAATATTTGGCATTTTTATTAAAACTTTTCTACTAAAAATGACTTTCTACAACAGCAGCTATAATAATAATTGCTAATAAATAGTACACTTAATAGATGGAACAGAAATCTGCTGGGAACAAATTGGAGAGGGTTTTTAAGTAGGTTTAGCAGTCTTACATTAAAACTTAAAATTTTAAATTGGTATTTGATAGCAATAAGTATAGTTTACAATATGCAGTAATTAAATTTCATAAAGCTTTTTTAGATTAGCAGAAAACTTTTAAACAACCAAGTACTCATTCCAACTTTGTGCAGGAAATCACGTTAACTGCCTGACACTTGCCAGTTCGTGTTTGCAGCGAGTCCCAACTACTGGCACAAATGGGTTAAACGATAATAAAACAATGTAAAGTTTCAAAGTGTACTGTATTCAACCTGCACTGTGCTATCAGTAATTACTTGGTAATTATTCCCACTTAACCTCATTACTGCACATTATGAAATCATCCTTAATGATTTATACCTACTGATCATAAGAGCAACAGCTGTGCAGTTTATCATAAATTTTTATTGTGCTAACATACTCTCATTTGCAGTGCATCCTGCCTTTAATTACAAATATTCTTTATCGCAATTTTGTTTAAAATATTTGGCCCTTTCAAATTGCACATTCGGCCCACACACAATTTGAGACCACTGCTCTAGCAAACTAAACTCTTAACATTCTTTTTGAACTTTTAAATCATTTGTAGTCTGATCAGTATACTTATTTTCATCTCTTACAATTTCTGGTACTTCTGCTTCCTGCCACTACCTCAAATTTTTATCATCACTTATCACTAGGTGCCACAGTGTTCTCTGTGCATCATTTCTATTTTCAGTTATCCTTATACTTAATTTCTTACTGTGTATATAACATTTATTCCTGCTATAGTTGTGATTAAATAATATTGTATACACACTTATCTGGCATAGATGGATGATCATTCCTAAAATCAAATATGGAGCTGTTCCTTCTAAATCCAATCCTTCTACCTGATATCTTCCAACTTCCTGTTATAACTTACTGGTACCTGCTGAAATGGCCACAATTTCTATCATGGTTCTCCCAACTATTCCTACATGACCAAAGATTATCTTATGTAATACCTTCCAACTCTTCTCTAGAATAACCATTTTTTGCTCCTAGTTTGAAAATGAAATTTATATTCCTCTGAGCCTAAACACAGTATATATATACATCCTATGGGAGAGATTTGATGGTGGCTATTTTATACCTTATATAAAAAAGATTTGTAAAAAAAAGTCTTAAGAGATCTATGAAAATCAGATAAAAGCAATAAAGCCATTGCATGCATTTGTCATTATCTGTATTGCTATATTAACATAATTTTTCACTTTTCTAATTGTAATAATATACCTTGAATCTCATCTCTCATTTCTTTGAATCTGATTATGAACTCTGGATTGGTTCAAACCATGAACTATCCATATAATATCCATTTATACATGTATTTTTCAATGTTTTTATTCCCTTTCATGCAACTGTTTGCTAATGAGCTTATCATTGGACTACTGATTGGATGGCTTTGTCTGAAGGTAGAATTTCCCATCAAATAGTTTCCTCAGATCTCTTGCCATAAGTCATTTGTTGTAGCAACAAACTTTGTGAAGCAAGAATAACTGGTTCAATTCTGACACTTATAAACTTTCATAATCTTATGTGATAGGTAAAGATGATAAATTACCTTTTCTGATAAAAATTCACAAGCTGGCTATTTTAATTGTAGGTCCAAAGTTTATTTCAGCATTATACTATTGTTTTTTTTCCAAAAATTGAGTGCTGTGAATTTTATCAATGATTACAATAAGTATTTGGATTATTAAATTGTTAGTCCTATGTTGAAAGATTGGGTGTAACCCAGTTGTTATATATAAAAGTGCGTGTGCGCGTGCGCGCACACAATATAACAATATAGGTTACACACTAAAAATTTACATTTTTATTTGCATTTTTCTTATTTTATATAAAAACTATAATTATATAAATATTTAAACATTGCTCATATATTCAAATTGAGTATACTAGAACAAGTAAAATAATTTAAAAATTATGTGAACTGTATGTGAATATGTGAGCTGATCTTTTAATAATAAATCTTAACCAAACATTTGGTTTCTCTGGGCATAAGTAACCCATGAACCAGAACAGTACTATGTATATGCAAGTTTTTTTTATTAGTACTATGGTCTAACAACAGAAGAACAGTTTGGAATAACTTCATTTTCAGGAGGAGAAAAATCAGTTTCATAGTATTAAATAGCTAACTTTATATGCATAAGAAAAAACTGCCTATGATTTACTTATGTGATTTAGCATATCTCGCAGCTCTATAAAACTTATCACTTCAATATGGCAATTATGTTGAATATTGTTAAAAACATTGATTTGAGAAATAGGATGCTAAAAATGGTTCCATTTGTTTTAGAAAAATCCTACATTCTTAATTGTAACAATTAAATTGGTTAAACAAGAGTAAAACTAGTTGCTTCTATAGAATAGTATACAGGCAATCCCTATGTTAGGAATTGCATGTATACTATTCTAGGGTTGTTCGGAAAGTAATTTCTTTTTCACGAAAATGACAATTTTTTTTATAGTATATAAATATTTTATCCAATTATATATTGATCATTTTGGTCCAACACATTTTGCCATCTTTCTGGTAGTAGCATGATTCCATACTCAGAATTGTTGATCTTTGCAAAAAACTGAACCAAGTGATTTTTGACATCCTCATTTGAACTAAATGTTTTGCTATTTAAGGAATTTTTTAGAGATTGGAACATATAATAATTGGAGGGTGCCAGATCTGGTGAATATGGTGGGTGCAGTAACACATCCCATCCAAGCTGCAACAGCTTCTGGAGAGTCATCAAACTTGTGTGAGATGGGGCATTATCATAGCGAAACACTACATTTTTTCTGTTAATCAATTCTGGCTCTTTTGTTTGATGAAATTGCTTAATTTGTCCAATTGATGACAGTACACTTGTGAATTAGTTGTGGAATTATCTGGTAGAAGTTAAAAAAAAAAAAATAATTCCCTTGAAATCCCACCAAACAGAGAGCATCACTTTTTTTTGATGAATATCTACTTTTGAAGTGCTTTGAGCTGGGCTCATCTCTTCTGCTCTGTGATCTCTTGCATTTGACATTGTTGTAAACAATCCATTTTTCATTGCCAGTTATGATCCACTTCAGAAACAGATCTTTTCTTGACGTTTGAGCAGCAAATCACAGATGTCAATGCAATGGAGCAAATCTCTTTCCTTGAGAATATGTGGAACTCAAATATCGAGCTTTGAAATGAAACCAAGTCATTTCATATGGTCATGAACAGTTAAATTTAACAAATTCAATCTCATAGCAATTTCTTGTGTTGTTATTTGGCAGTTTGCTTCAACCAATTTGTCTTCATCAGCTTCAACTGGCCTTCCAGAATATGGTGCATCTTTAATATCAAAAATGTCAGAATGAAATTGTGCAAACCAGTTTTGGCACTGGTGTTCTGTTAACACATCTTCTCTATACACTTCACATAACTTTTTTCTTGCTTGAACATTTTTATTTTTTCGGTAATAATAAAGCAAAATATGCTAAAAATGCTCTTTTTTGTTTTTCATTTTTGATATGACATTGCACAAAATCAAAAAAGTGTTTTTTTTATAAATAAGCCTTGAAATGTCAGCTATCAAAATATATAATGGCAATATGGATTAGAATGAAATTGGCAGGCTAAAAATACAACTAACTTCTCTCGTGAGAAAAAAATAACTTCCCGAACAATCCTATATATATTTTTCATTATTCACCATTAATAAACTTACTTTTTCTTTAAACATTGAACATAAACAACAAGATGAGATAAAATAAAATTTTAATTCTAAGTAGTGAATTTAAACATCTTAGACAGATCAATCCATAATTAAAATAATATAAAAATTTAAAATTACATTAGCAAAAATAAATACACACACAAGCCTCAGCTATATTTTTTAGTGGTATTTATTAACAAATACATCGTTATTGAAAAAAGCTATCATTTGAAGCTGAATAAAAGTTGAGAAATTCTTATTTTCCAATAAACTCACTTTTATTAAAAAATGATGCTATAAAAAATTTATATATATTTCAAGTCAGCAATGAAATCACTAATATAGCAAAATGAACTAAACAAATACTTCTCATTTATATATACATTTATGTACATAGATGATTGTGAAACTTAAGTTAGATGAAATGTAAGGGATGAAAATTCTAAAATGTCAATGATATGAAAATATTTTGAAACAACATACAAATTCACAAACATTTTCAATTTACTTTACAGATTATACAACATAATCAACACTCCCACAAATATATTTCATATGCATTAACAAATATTTTCATGCAATATTTTCTGAGGACAGTAATTATTAGAATCCGATTTGTAATTTTTTTGATGATTCGGAATGAAATAAATTTAACTCTCATTTAACAAAAACTTTATTTTTATAAAATCAGCAACATATAATACTATCCAAATTTGTGATGTTATAATCAATTCAGTTTGAGACAACTTCCATTGTATTTTATTAAAATTCTGACACATTTATTTTTACATTTTGAGTGGATGAATATTAAATTATAATACATACATAGCCGGTAGTTCATTTTGTCTACACTAGTAAATTTAAAACACTATACATTCTATAGAAAATAATTTCCAATATCATTAAATACTCTATCATGTTTTGTAATATTTTGTTGTGTGTTGTATTCAGATAAAAAAAAATAAAACACAAAGATTAAAAATAATTTATTACTTCATGTTGTGTTCTTTTTAAATCATAAAATTGGGAATTTTAAATTACAATAATTTCTGAAAAAAATATATTCCAGTTCTCTAAATTCCAAAAAAATTTTTTTCGCGTGTTCTGAAAATTTTTTACAATTAAGAATAATTTAATCCTTTTTGTCTTATGTTAAATAAAAATAAGCACTTTTAGCACTTCCGTAGTTATTGGGTCCAATTTGTTTTTTTATTCAGAAAATTAAAAAATTTAATTATTTTTATATAAACTGAGAAAATTATTTGATGAGTATATTTATTCTTAATTAAAAACAACAACACTTTAAATAAAAATAATTCCAATAGGAACTTCTTGTTAAATTATTTATTCAAGTTTTAATAAATTATGATCTTCTAAGTAATTACTCCAAGACTTATAGAATTAAAAAAAATTTTTATTTTCTAAATGCATTATGAATGTAAACTTCAATCATTGAATAATGGAATTCAGGTTTACATCTCTTATGCAGTTACATATTTAACATAGTTATGAAGTGATTGAAAATGAAGTGATTACATGACACACTACATATAATACATATATTTTTAATGACATAACTGGTACTGTAAATAATCTTATACAATCAATGTGTATTTAAAATCTACCACCTCTTCCATGAATAGACTGATTTCCCATCTGAGTGCCTAATAAAGGATGTCTTGCACCCGAAACTCCTCTCATTGAATTTGAATTGTTTTGATAGTTCATATTTGGTGCATTTGATCGAGACATCTGTGTATTCATATTACCTCCTTTCATATTTGGTAAATTTGAACCAAGATTTCTATTTCCCATTCCTCCACCTAAACCTGGTGATAAAGTACTGGACATATTCATATTTCTATCCATATTCATTCCTGAATTATGAAGTGGATTTCCATAATTTTTATTCATATTTTGAGTTTGTTGAAGATTTCCACTTAACCCACCATAATTCCTATCTGCATTCATTCCTGTAGTCATTCCTGCATTACCACGCATTTGGGAACCAAACCAGTTCCTAGAAGTGAACCTGTTTGTGAACTCATTCCCATTGGATCTGAATACCCAAGATTTTTATTCATACCCAAATTTGATGTATTAAGATTTCCAGAATAATCATTCTGCAATCCCATGTTACCCATATTACCCATATTTCCTAAACCTGTCATTCCAGTACCAATTCCAGCTGTCATTGGATTACCCAAATTTCCTCTTAATAAATTTGGTGATTGTATTAGAGATGGAGTTGTTTCTTGATTTCCTGCAGATGACATTCCAATACTTTCTAGCAATTTAGGTCCAGTTTGAATGAGATTATCCAATGCTTTCTTTACATTGGGATTATCAAAGTTTATGTATGTAGAACTTTGTTGAGATTGTGGTTTTTGTTGAATATCTAAATTTTGTCCAACTCCACTTGGTTGTACAGATGTAGAGGGTGTTTTCAAACCAACATTTGTACTTTCTGTTGCTGACGGAATTACTTTATTTGGAGTTTGACCAATTATACTGAATATTTTTTGTTGCAATTCTTGTTGTTTCAAAGCTATAGACTGATCATTATCTATAAAAAAATCAATATCAAAGATTAAAAATATGGTAATAAATATATTTTATAATTCATAAAATTATTATTAAATTTAAATTAAATACATTTAAAATTTAATTAAAAATATTGCTAGATAAATAATTTATTGACACACACAGCAATAATTCTCGGATAATAAAAGACTATTTCATTAATGTTCTGAATAAAACAGATATAATTCAAACATATAAAAAACGAATATACAGTCCAAAGAACTATCACTCTTTCAAAGAATGAATATGTATTAAACTGAATATAAGTATTATTCTAATATTCAGGTAACATTTATGGAACATAATTAGCATATTCTTATAGAGAGAAATCATTAATGTCAAAAATAAATTCAATAGAATAGCCTGATTCATTAATCCGACCATCATCATTTTTATAAATAATAGTTAGCTAAATATTAATAATTTGATGTCATTATATTTTATCATCAATAAAAAGCTGATTTCTAAAAAATTTTATTTTATAAAGTTCATAAGGAAATCATTTTGAAAGTTAATAAGAATAAAAATTTATTCTTATTAACTTTCAAAACTCAAGTGCTACAGCAAAGATAATAAATTTTAATATGGCATATTATAATTTATTATCTTTTAATATATAATATACCATATTAAAATTTATTATCTTTGCTGTAGTGCTTGAGTTTTGAAAGTTATCTAGTTAAAACAAAGTGTTTACCAATTTCTGTTTATTCTTATTCTTTTAAAAAACAAAAGTATTTAAATTTTGATTCATGAAATGAAATAACGAAAATTCATTATTAGAAATTTTATTATTAAAAGTGTGTGTAGGTGTGTGAGTTATCTCTGAAGAATCATAAATGCCAAATTTAGGTTATAGAACAGAAATCTGACATTTATAATTTAACAATA
Organism: Androctonus mauritanicus; assembly: GCA_011317285.2. Classification (NCBI taxonomy): domain Eukaryota; kingdom Metazoa; phylum Arthropoda; class Arachnida; order Scorpiones; family Buthidae; genus Androctonus; species Androctonus mauritanicus. The sequence continues at coordinate 11,902 of WUQG02180653.1, forward strand.
TTTAAAAATAGTCTTTTCTAAAAACACGAATTGTTATGCAAATTTTATCAACTATTTTATTATTCATATTGTTAATATTTCATATTATCAATTAATTATTATAATTTTGATAATATTAATTCATACTTAAATATTCTGAATGCCTTTTATATATTTTATTACAGGTACTTCTCACTTAACGACCTATCTGTTTGAACTTATGTCCATGCTTATGACGTTTTTAACGAAAAATTTGGTTTTTGCCCCTATGCATCACTTATGACTTCTATTGCATGTAATTCCCCATACTCATAGTTCCAAAAATCTGATGAAGAAAAATACTTTTGTGCATAATTAAGATATAAATGTTTTTACAGTCGAAAGAATTTAAGAGAGTAACTTCTTCTAAATATATACAAACAAGTTACTCACTCACCGACCAATTCATTCTATGATCAGGTTGTGAGAACAGAACTCGGTCGTTAAACAAAGAGTACCTATACTTCTATTTAATGGTAAATGCATACTATTATTCAGTTAATTCAGATGGATAGTTCTTTTCAAAGTAAACTTCTAATATACTCAGTACATTTTTGATTCCAAAAAGTAATCTTATTTTTATAGATATTATTCATTTATCATCATTTTATTAGACAAAATGCAATTTTTTTTTGGCTACTTTGATTATTTTATTATATATTCTTTTAATGAGTTTGAATTTATCTGCCCAATATTATATTTTGCTTTATCAAAATTAATATCCTAAATAAGAACTAACATTAACATAAATAATGTTAATCATCATTGCTACTGATCATTTATACTTAAAGCGAATAACTTATTTTATCTTATAACAATTATTGCATGCTCATGATGCATTAAAGCATGAATAAATAAATCTATTTTATAAATTTTTATTTATTATGATTATTGCTATTACTATCTGATAGAAAAGAACATATAAAGTTCTATTTCATTTACAAATAAAATATAAAACTTTGAAATAACTAATAATGCTTCTTTATATCCTTTATTCTTTAACTATAAAATTAGTAATTCAAAAAACAACTCAAGACATCCAAAGTTAAACAACATTAATAAATTAAAGTTATTTAACTTTTCTGTAGTCTGCTATTTTTTATTCTACAGTCTTGAGCTATTTTTTAAACCAATTTTTTGAAATTATTTGACCGATAATTATAATTTAAAATGGTCACTTCAAAAATATTGCATAATTATTTTATATTTTTTCATATAATCATCTGTAAATGAAATAAATAATCTTGTTCTAACAAAATTCTTTTCGTGGCTGAATAAGATGCTTTTCAGTTATTTTATAAAACTGAATTCTTCGTATACATCCAGTAATTTTATTTTTGGTAAATTTACGCATTTCTTAAAAATTTTCATAAGTTCTGAATAATAATATTGTTTCAGCAAAATTTTTCAATCTAGAAAATGCACTTCATCGATATTAACTAAATATTCTACTAGATAGTATTTTAATACAATTATTATTTCTTGTTTCATTCACATTACTAAAAAAATTCAAAACTTATTATATCAGCAAACTGTTGTTTTTAATTATTATATAAAAGCCTGTATAATTTTCATAATTTTCTTTATTTATTGAAATCAATGCAAGTTTTATGAATTTTTTTTTAATACTGCTAACAAATTGTTATTCCAGTATCACTTAAAAAATAATAATTAAGATTTATATAACCTGAATTTCTAAATAAGATTAAGAAGAATAAATTTAGATAATTAGTAAAATATCTAAAAAAGTTTTATCTCTCAGTTATTGGGTTTGAGAAATTGTTGTTAAAAAATATCATTCGTATATTAAATAATAATGAGTATAATTTTATATATATAGCATATGCTGTAATAGTGAATTAGCAGAAAGACAGTATTGTAGACTTCTATAGCTACATTCAAATTTCAACATTATATAATTTTTTACTACTTTGTTTTTATTTTTCATTTAAAATTTTGAATAGTTTTTTATCTGTAAGTAGTTTAATTAATTATAAAGTTTCATCAATATAATTTTAGTTTTATTTATTGCAGTTTCAAAACTCATCATTGAACTGCTGGAAAGATTGTAGACTATAGGATTAAGAGTAAGTTCTATTTTCATCTTTCATATTATAGTTAAAAACGTATAACTATTAATACTATTTAAGCAATAACTTTAGCAGTAGGATTAAGAATTTATTGCATAAAAAAATTAAAAATGAATAAAAATATTATTTGAGAATTTTTACCAAGATAGTTTACAAGCCAATATTATGTATATGATTCTATTAGTAATACACATTGTTTCAATATTAATATTTTTAATGTTTAACCAGTCCTAAAGTTGCCTTTGGTAAAATATAAACAGTTTATAAAATATCAAAGAAATTTTTATCATATCTTAATTGCTTTTAAACGTTTTTACTTATAGTTTTATGATGAATTCATGTTGTTGTGACTTTCTAATTACACAAAAAACTTTACTTTTGAATTAATTTTTAAAAATTTATGAATTTCACTTTTATCAATTACATAAATAAATAAATAAATAAATAAATAAATAAACAACAAATGTCTTGTGTATTAGTAAATTCAAAATAGGATTGTAACAAAGTAAGATTGTAAATATTGAAATATTTATAATGTATAGATATTTCAAATTTTTATACAAAGATAAATAGATAAACAATTATCTAAAAAGTCATAGAAACCTGAAACAGCTATACATTACAAATGCACAGAATTATATATAATACAAAGATGATGAAAATTTTTCAGCAAAATTTGAACTAACTATAAATTATTAAATTAAATGATATTCATGTTACAATTCTAACATTAACTGTCCTATATAAAGAGGTATGGAATTAACATCTTAACATGCCATAAGCAAATATAGCACGTGGGGAAAGTGCTAAACAAAAATTATTATTTTTTCAGCAGTGAAAAACTGAAATCATGCAATTCAAGTGCTGTGTAAATTGAGGGTTAGGCATAATAGGAATTAATTCTTTTATGAATATCCATATAGATACAGGTTTTCAAGGAATTCAAAACTTTCATGCAGCAAGAGAAGTATATATTATAAAAATCCATATAATGTTTTTCTTTGTACGATATATTTTAAATAGTAATGTGCACACTAACTACCATATTTTCCAATAAATCTATTCATAAAATGAATTCTGATTAAATTAATATTTTTATTTATTTTTTTCTATTTAAAATTTCAATTTTGTTAATTACTTCAACATGAGAAAAATTAAAATTTTGGCATTATATTAAAATATTTATTTCATTTCTGCATTTATAGATAAAAATTAGTAGAATAAAAGATGTTCTATTACAAAATTTATTTTTAAGATTTTATTTTAAAATTATATTTCAAATAATAAAGCATTTTATGATGTTTTTAAAAACTCGTGAAATTTCAATCTTGATATTAACATATTTTTAAGAATTTTTTTTGCTTAAATATTGAAATCTTATTTTGTTTCTTAATAGTGTAAACATGCTTTCTGTATAAATTATTTATTATAATATTGAAAAAAAGGATGATAATCACTTGTGAAATTCTTCAATAGTTTTATTTTTAATCACATAAATATATAAAAATCATAAAGATTTGTTTTTCACTATTTCAAGTTTAAATCTGAATTAAAAATTTTTAAATTTAAAACAAACTGAGAAAATTTCAAATTAATAGTACTGTACAGCATCAATGCAATGTAATGAATTATAATATTTCCGAGACTTCAAGTTTTATTTCAAGTTGATATGAAATTCCCCAGACTGATTATGTTAGCAAAAATATAAATACCTATTCGATGTGTAATATGGCTACACCTGCTAAAATTAAGAGTAATTATGTGGTAAGAATGTAAATAAGCCTTGTTTCATACTGGGACACTGGTGACTAATTTAGGAGGTACATTAGTTTGAATTATAGCATCCACTCTGGGGCACTACAGTGTCTAGCTTAGTTACAGTGATATGACAGTGTTTAAATCTTATCACCTATGATGGACAAGATCACTATGTCTGGACCAGTCACCAATTGAGTTACATTTGTTTTAAAGGGAACATTCACATTGAGATCTAGTGATGAACTTTGTGATGCAGTTTTGCCAAGAAGCAGTTCACAGCCAGTTGTTGATTAAAATTAAGAACAATGTTATTTTCTTATAATTTTAGCCATGAGTTTGCATTTGATTAACACAAGAAGTTTCATAAATGAAATCAAAAGTCATCATGCTATTTGGAATATTAAAAGCATGGATATAGTTGGTAAAGTGAAGAAATGAAATGTTAATAATTTTCTTCCTCCTCCTATTTAGAAACACTAACAACAATTCCTCATCTCTCAACTGAGATGAGGTTAAGTGAATTAGTTGGTAATACAAGTATCTCTCCTGTAACATGATAGATAGATTTCTAAAAAACACTGTGTTATATGAGACTTGGAGCCAATACAAAAAGGAGTGTTACATTCCAAATTCATTAAAAACAAATAGCTTTCTTTAATTCCATATAAGAAACTTAATTTTTATTAAGAATATTAATAACATGAAACAAAAAGAAAGAAAAAAATATATACATAAGATCCCAAAAAACAATATAAGTAAAACAAAAGGAAATAAAAAAGTATACAGCCTATATAACATTCATTTAATAATTATATCTTCCTTATCATTGTTTCATTAAAACAAGAATGTTTTTTTCTTTAGCAATATCAACTTCACTTTCAGAACTTTTTTCTGCATTTAAAGTTTGCATATCTTCTGCTCTTTTACAAAATCTGTAATCTAACCTGCTACAACCTGCTAGAAAGCAACTGTTCCTTAACATATACCCCAAAAAAATTATGAATAAAAATGTTTTTCTTCTCTTTCACATTCCTCTGTAGAATAATAAAAACTTAGTTTTTATCCAAGAACTAAACATTTGGAACACAAAATACTCTATTGTTGCCAATTAATTCAATTTCAAATCGATATCAAAAATAGATTGCATATCATCCTTCTAACGGCAAACTAGTGAAATTGCATTTAAGACTAATTTTAGCAAAGTACCTCCCAATGTTGGCATTTTATGTGTGTATTATATATTTTCTAGTGTGGATTTACAAAAAATTAATGAAAATGTTTTGTGTTGTAGGAGTATAAGCAAAATTTTCTAAATATGTTAAGTAAAAACTGTTTTGTAAAAGTACCATGTATATGAGAGTTTCTACAATTTTCAAATCATATTAGAGCAAAACCATATTGCAGGAAACCGTGTTATAGGAGGGATACATGTACCTAGCAGTATGACACCAATGACTTACAAATGATCTCTGCAAACATCAGTGAATGTTATTAGTATCCCAGAGTGAAATGATCCTCAATCTAAATTATGGATAACTGAATTAATAATGATAACTGTATTTCAATAATTTTTAAATTCTATTTACCAGATGAGGAAAAAAAAGCACAATGTGTATAGTATATATTTCATATTAAAACATTATTATGAGAGAATTATAAAATTTAATAGACTCTAAAATATATATTTTTACTTACTTTGTGTAGTAGTAGTAGTTGTTGTTGCTGCTGCTGTTGCTACTGATGTTGTTGTTGAAGTTTTTACACCTGACAACTGATCTTTACGGTCACGCAAGTATCCAATCACTCTATCAAGTTCAGCAACAGTCAAAAATCTTCCATCTGCTAACTGGTTCAGAAGATATTGTGTTTCGCGATCAGGAGGTAGATATCCTCCATAAGGACCAGCTTCAGATCGTTCACGATCCATTTTCTCTTTTCGACTCTGAATGAACTCGTAGAAGTTGTGAGCTATCAATTTCACAGCATCATCAAGTGGCATGTTTCGATGCTCTGAAGAAGAGTTAAAAGAAATTATCAGCTGTTAATCTAACGAAATCTGGCAGGAATTCCCAATTAAATGTTTTCAAAATTCACAACTAAATAACACCCTTAGAAGAATTAGATGATTTATTACTGAAATTAAGAAAATAACACATCAGAAAATCATATAGTAAATTTATATTGGTGTAATGCAAAATTTAATAACAACTAAGTTTTTAAATATGTTTTAATGTTTGTCTTCAAAACTTTGAACAATATATGGTTACAATAGAATATAGTGCTTTTTCACAGGAAAGCTGCACTGATATTTACACTTGGGAAAAAAATTAAAATGAAATAATTGAAGTACATTCTTCCAATTTTAGGAAATGTGCTGAGATTTTCAGAATTTGACAAAATTTTGGCAGCATCCAGTTTTTCCAAGAGTACCCATGGCTATTTTGTTAGCCTGTCTAGAAAAATTACTATTAGCCTTAGCTAATAAGTTTAAATTAATTGCTATATAAATATCCTAAAGTGGAAATTTGTTGGCTGTTTTGCAATATAACTGTTTAGGATATTAGGTATTATTCTAAAAGAATATGTCTCCAGGTCAAAAAAAATTTTTCTTTTGGAAAATAGTCAAAAATTATAATTTGTTTATTTATTAGTAACAGATGATCATTGTAGTCAAAATTGTACGAAAACATGAAATTTGCAATTTAATTCAAAAATATTTGTAGTAGAGACATTGATCTGTTTATCTTTATAACATGATCTGCTTCACTGAATTTTTCTTAGATTCTTTTATATATTTATTATAATGTGCATACAGAGAATTTGGCTTTTAAAAGAAAAAAGTCACAATATTTAAATCAATCATAACAGAAATAATATTTAGGATTTTCCTATTAACTGATAATGTTTAATAGACATTAACAAAGATTTTACTTTTTCAATGATATAATGTAATAAAAAATAAAAATTTGAAAAATGTGATGACTGATTTAGTTTTCAGAAATTTATTTTTAATCAAATTATTCTATTCTCTACTTATCTTAATATAAAATAATGAAATCATTTTGTTGTATATATGATGATATATTATAAATGTAAATATTTCACTATAATTCATTATGTGTTTTGTATATAAAGATCTGTTTATTATTTGAAATTATACTTTATAATCATTACTATAGAATTTATTTCCTATTATCTTTATCTATCTATATATAATTTATACTCTTATTAGATTTTCCCACAATCATATTAGATGTTTTAGTAATAATAAATAAAACAAAGTACTATACATAAATATTCAATAATTAAGTAAAAACTTGCAACAGACTATAGTGACTGCTCAACTTATACTACTTCATTTAGCTTTACTTTCAGACTTGTTTCAGTTGAAATTTTGTAATATACTTAAAAAGAAATCAATTATGCTTCTGTAATATTGATATTTTTGTCTTAAGTATACTTAAAATATTATACTGATACTTATTTTTCATAATCATAATTATTTTTCAATAAATACAAAATTGTATGTTAAATCTGTTTTTAAAATAATACAGGCAGTCTTCGACTTACGATCACTCATACTTACAATAGTGATGAAATTCATTAATTCTATGACTGATCAACGCAATTCAATAGGTTCAAAGTTCCTGACCCAATGACAGAAATTGAATATATGGAAAGTGTCCTTTTTCATAAAAAAAAAAAAGGACACTTTCCATATATTCTGATTTTTATAGTTTTGTGTTCTTGATGTTTGTTAAAATAATATTTAGTGTCCTAGCAAATATTGGAATTGATAAATCTGTAAATTTTGGGCATTTTCAACTTCTGACTGTTCCGATGTATGACAACAGTGCTTAAAATCAAATCCCATCATAAGTTGAAGATTACCTGCATATCATCATAATATAACATTTATTAAAGCTATTAATAATATCAACAAAATTTGGTCTAAATTAATTACATATAAAGTAGTGATGACAATTCCACTAGCATTATCAATTATACAAATTTGTGTCAATAGTTACCTATTTTCTTTGTAATAGTATTTTGTTTAGTACCAGAATTTACTCAAAAATATTTTTAATATTTTAATACTGTATTTTATATTAGGTTAAGTTAGGCATGTTTTTGTAAATATTTTAAAGAAAATTTTTCAATAATTAAAATTCTAGAACCAGTTCAATTCTGATGGAAATTGGAAATAGATTTTTATTCATTTAATTAATAAAGATTAAATCAGTTTTTAATTAAATTTATTTGAAAATTTAACAGTTGAAGGATAATAGTGATTTTTTCTGGTGGAGATTTTTCAACAAAATCTCTTCAGTAGAGAGAATTTTCAAAACAATGTTTTATTAAAGAATCAAAGAAAAAGCAAATATTCTACTAAAACTATTAGAAAAATTTAATAGTTTTTTTTTTTTAATATTTGGCAGTCAAAAAACTATCAATAATTTTTTAACAACAGTCGTCAAACTATGCTTTAAATTAATGTTAAAAAAATGTTCATATTTAAAGTAAATTGGACATAATCCATAAATATTTTTATATAAATTATTGTATGTCACAAAGAAAAATGAATGCATAATTGTTTGAAATGGAGACTGAATTTAATTTTCAAATGGACTAGAGACAGAATTGTATTGATTTGCATCATGAATGCCTATGAAAGAGTAAATTTCAACTTAAAATTATTTTCAAATTACATTATGTTTTTAGTCCCCATACTGTGTAACTTGAGCAGTCACTATACTTATGGATGCAATATCAATAAATTACTATTGCTACAAATGATCCAGCATGTGGCCAGATTAAACAAATTCCAGATTACCAGATGTAAACCAATAAAACTTGTTTTACTGTAATGATAATGTTTTTGTTTATCCTAAATCCTTTACAACATATTAAAAAATACAAATCTTAGTTTCCATATTTAATATAATCATCCATTTTAATCTATTATATATTCCATAAATATAAGGTTGTTCAGAAAGTAATTTAATTTTTTCCCATGAGTGGTGTTAGCTGTATTTTTAACCCAGCAATTTCATTCTAAGTCATATTGTCATTATGAATTTTGATAGCTGACATTTCAAGGTTTATAAAAAAACTTTTTTGATCCCATGTAATTGTTTTTTTGGTGTCGTATCAAAAATGGAAAACAAAAAGGAGCATTTTCGACATATTTTGCTTTTTTATTACCGAAAAAGTAAGAATGCTGTTCAAGCAAGAAAAAAGTTATGTGAAGTGTATGAAGATGATGTGTTAACAATGCCAGTGCCAAAAATGGTTTGCAAAATTTCATTCTGACAATTTTGATATTAAAGATGCACCATATGTATTCTGGGAGGCCTGTTGAAGCTGATGATGACAAATTGGTTGAAGCATACTGCCAAATAACAACACAAGAAATTGCTATGAGATTAAATTTATCGAATCAACTATTCATGACTATATGAAATGACTTGGTTTCATTTCAAAGCTTGATATTTGAGTTCCACATATTCTCAAGGAAAGAGATTTGCTCCATTGCATTGACATCTGTGATTTGCTGCTAAAACGTCAAGAAAATGATCTGTTTCTGAAGCAGATCATAACTGGTGATGAAAAATGGATTGTTTACAACAATGTTGAATGCAAGAGATCGCGGAGCAGAAGAGATGAGCCAGCTCAAAGTACTTCGAAAGCAGATATTTATTAAAAAAAATGATGGTCTCTGTTTGGTGGAATTTCAAGGGAATTATTTTTTTTGAACTTCTACCAGATAATTCTATAACTAATTCACAAGTGTACTGCCAAAAATTGGACAAATTGAGTGATTCCATCAAACAGAAGAGGCCAGAATTGATTAACAGAAAAGGTGTAGTGTTTCACCATGATAATGCCCGATCTCATATGAGTTTGATGACTCACCAGAAGCTGTTGCAGCTTGAATTGGGATGTATTACTGCACTCACCATATTCACCAGATCATCAGGCACCCTCTGATTATTACTTGTTCCAGTCTTTACAAAATTCTTTAAATGGCAAAACATTTAGTTCAAATGAGAATGTCAAAAATTACTTGGTTCAGTTTTTTGCAAGCAAAGATCAAAAGTTCTACAACCATGGAATCATGCTACCACCAGAAAGATGGGAAAATGTGTTGGACCAAAATAGTCAACATTTTGGTCCAACATATTTAGAACATTTAAAAAGTGTATGTACGGTACTTAGGAGGGAGTAGAAAAAAGTCCGAAAACGTTATACCGTATTAAAAGACTTTCTTTGCATGAGTGCTTGATTTATTTAATATGTATAGTCAATATATAATTGAATAAAATATTTATATATACTATAAAAAAATTGCTGTTCATTTTCATGAAAAAACCAAAATTACTTTCCAAACAACCCTATAAATGATATCAACCCCTATTCACCCACATAAAAAAAAAAAAAACATTTTAGTACAAGAACTGAGACATTTGAATATACTGTAATTTCAATTTTGACAAAAATAATAAACAGATAACAGGGAGAAATGGATATATAAAACTGATTTACTGAATTTCAAAATATAACTATTCTATAAAGGAATCTACAACTGTACTTGAATTCTTTAAATCAAAACAATGTGCACCAAACAAATTAAATAAGCATTTGTAGATTAAATGGCATTTAAAAAGTCACATTTGAACGACAAAAAAGATTTTAGAAGCGATATACAGGTATATCATTTAGATTCTTATTTATTTCTATAGAATCATATAGTGCAGGGGTGGCCAACTTTTGTGTACATAAGATCTACTTTTTATCTTAAAAATGTGTCGCGATCGACTTGTTGTCATA
>WUQG02180764.1:0-22596 GCA_011317285.2 Androctonus mauritanicus
ATGATTTTACATGCAAAATCGAAAGAGTGTACAAAACACAACGTACAAGTGCGAAAAACGTAGAAGTGAGAAACGTACAAATAGGGTTCTACTGTATTCTCAAAACTCAAAATATTTTCTATAAAATACTGATAATTTTTGCATTATTTATATTGTTTCTCTTATATAATTTATTATCTGTAGATATAATGTTCTTATAAAAGCATAATTTTACAAAAATTACTTAAATTCTTGTTTGTTGCTGTTAATTTTTTTTTTTTTTTATATAAGCTAAACAAATATGGTATAATTAATATTCTTATTTACCAGGTCAAAACTTTAAAGGGAAAATTATGACCTGGCATGAAACAACTTTTCCTTTTATTGATCTTAATTAGTTTGCATTTTTGTTCTTTTTTCCCCCTACGCATTCTGGACGTATTAAATAATTTAGAAGACAAACTCGGCCACTACAAGCGATATAAACGATCTTTTCCATTTTTGTTTAACAAAGGAAGCACTTTAGAATTTTAAATCCTAATTTTCTTCATCTTTAATCAAACACGTCGCTTCTTTCATACATTCTTTTATGTTTTAAACATATTTTATTTTTATAAATCAGAACTAGAACCTATCTTGTGTAATAATTAAATTATTTTTTAATTGTTTACGTCTTTACTTACATTATTACGCCATTATTCGATTAATAAAACGTCATCAAAACAAAATATATTATTTATATAACAGTTTTATATTTTATTTATAACTGTTATAAAACAATTACTTTTTATCGGTCTCTAGAGTATCATTTACAAATTTATTTCACCGTTTCTACAGTGTTTTTTACGTGAAAATTATGATGTTCTCTACCAAATTGGACGCAGATGATATCGTTGAAATGTTATATTAACCCATGAGACAATGACATTCCACAAAATTTAATGAACTTGTATAAATTATTTTCGAATTGATTAATCGAAACAGTAATAACAACGTGAGGAAATATAAGAACATAGCATTTTATCAAAATTATCCCTTAAGAAATTTATTGTTGTCAATTTTCGTAAGCAAGCATTTTAATTACATTAATTTAATTAACTAAATTATGACTAACTAGCTGTAAAATTTTATAATGCTATATATATATTATGTATCAGCGCCGGATCTAGGGTGAGACAATCCAGGCAGTCGCCTCGGGCGAAAATTATGAAGTGGCCCAAAAATGCAGTTGCAATTTCACGCACAAACTTAATTATATTTATCTTGACAATATTTCGTGCTGTAGAATCGATCTACAAAGACATAATGGTGTATTTTTCTAACAGATAATACTTACCAAGGCAGAGAGAAATCGTGCAAATTAAATTATTATTTTCGTGATTGAATGACAGTCTGTCTAAACCAAGAGGAGACAGTAAACATAGAATGGGATTATATACAGCTTTTAGTGAAAATAAAGTGATATCTATGTTAAAAACAATAATAAGTAAGGAATATTTGTGATTATCCTGATTGCAATATGTCAATGCGAGAAAACGTGAGGTTAACAAATATTTTATTTAGACAAAGATGCTGTTTCCCAACTCAATCCAAGTTTTTTGTATGTTTCTCGCTGAATATATATCTGATGTCATTATATTCCGGTTCTAAAATATTAGATATGTTTATATATTAATGTGCGTGATTGAAGAAGAGAGGGGAGGCGTCATTTTCTAATGTTGTCTCAGATGACAAAATATCTAGATCCGGAGCTGTTATGTATATTATGTATGTATAAGAGGCATACAAGAGAGTGAAGTGAAAATTTTAAAGTAAATTAACAAATTGGCAACATAGTTTTATCGAAAAAATTCTCTAAAATTAACATGCTATATATATATATATATTATGTATCAGCGCCGGATCTAGGGTGATGGTGAAATTAATCATCATCAAAAAAAATCTTACAAATAGTTCATTTTACTTAACATATTTATATATCATAATATTTATAAATCCTAATATAAATTATTAATTTATTTTATAAATATTAAATTACTTTTTACTATTAAAAATTTGTAAATAATAAAAAATAATTTGTATTTTAATTTTAGTGAATTATTTTCAATAAAAACTATATTGTCAACTTGTCAATTTGCTCTTGAAACTTTCACTTTAGAAAGCAACTTTAAATGTGAACTAAAAGTGATTTTTAAAGTGAAAATTTATGATGCGGATTCAAGTTGATTTTCATAATTTTCATTTAAAGTGATTTGTAGAAGCATTAGCAATGATTATTTACATCTTAGATGATAGTCATTTATGTCACGTATGCGGCACAGTAACGTATTCAGTGAGATGATTAGAATGCTGAAGTAGCTTCTTCTAATCAATATTTTTTGAACTTTTTTATTATTTTATTAAATAAAGTGTGAGACATATTTTGATTAAGTGAAGGGAAGTGTGACTTTTTATTTTATTATTTTCAACAAAAAAATAAAAATTTTATTTTGATATTCACATTCAATATAATATCCCTTTTGCAAAATCCTACACGAACGTTTGTTTTAACACAATGCAATAAAGATTTCTCATGAAAATCACAATGAGATTTCTTTACAATATTCGTGGGTCATTGAAAATGATCCAGGTCAAATTACCTAGGGTTCCTGTTCGACCCTCTTCGATTTTTCTGATATTTGATACGAATATGGATACAAGTTTCAGAGGAAGCTGTGCAAAATTTCAGTTCAAGAAATGGTGTGGTTGAGGCACTAGGGCCTTTCTTGTGGAGGTGACCTATGTAACTCGAATTTAATTACGAATAATTTTTAAAAGTTTTAAATACGATTGTTGCATAACCATAACACTGAGCACTCTGAATTTTTGCAAGCTTGTTCAGTTTTTTGTAGTAAATCCAAAAATTTTGTTATTTAATGGTCATAAGGTCATTAATCAAATATGACTAATGTTTGAGAGTAAATATCTCAGTATTTGGCTTTTTGAAATAGCACAGTATTTGGCTTTAACTTTTTTCTGCTATTCATTGGAAAGAGCAAATTTTGAATTTCAGAATGGTTTCCAGTTTTGAGTCTTGAAAGTTCTTCAAAACCACTTGACATGGAATAAAAAAGACTCTCATTATGAAAAGAATATAAGCTTATTATATGTAAAACACGAACATAGTGTTTACTGATAATAATTAACATAATATCCATTTTCTGAACCATTTTATATGTGTTTAATATCTTTCATGCGTGACAAATGCTATTAATGCTATTAAAGTTACAGAATTTTTTAAACTATCGAACAGTCGCCATCTTGTAACGGAACCACGTGACGACTTCAAAATTAAAAAGTCATATAAAGTGGATAAAAATGAATAACTGTATTAAATTTGAGTATTCTTCCATGTTTTTTTTTTGCTTGAAATATTTTACGGATAATCTGACACCCAAACGGAAAGAGTAGTTAAAGTAATTACTGTCTTTCAAATGACTATAATTTTCTATTACTAATGTTCTTCCAAATGACTATAATTTCATTTGCGTGTATTAAATATTTTCGGAGATATAGGCGTTTTAACGTTCAGAAAGGTCGCCATCTTGTAACAAGAACCTTCAGAATTAACAGGAATGCATCCTAGATAACACATATTGATCCTGTAAAATTTGAATGCTTCTGTGATGTACGATTCTTAACAAGAGAGATAACTAACGAGAGTATATAGATTTATATTTATCCTTTAATAATTCGCTAGCTGCAAATATATCCATTAAATAAATTTATATTATTCCATAGAAAAGAATAGCACATAATGAAAAATATATCTTTTTTTTCCTTTAAGGATTTTTAAATTAATTTAATCCCAGGAGATCCAGATAATAAATAATATTTCTTACTTAATTTCTAAGAGTTTAATAATATTTATGGAAAGAATTTTATTAAAGAAAAGAAAAAATATTCGAAAATGTATATATTATTTTAACCTTTTAATAAAATATATATATATATATATTTATATATACACAAGAATATAGTTTTTAAAATTTGCAAAACGAAAATATTTTGTAAACAGATTTCCTTTTAAATTCTTTATTTTAACCACCTTTATTTGTTTTTATATATTCGATATTCCAACAGACCACGATAAAACACGTAACCCTACCCACTTATCGTGACATTTTTAATGTCTATCTTCTTAAAATCTGAATGTTAGAACCTTCGGACATGATGGCGACCGAACTGGATACATTAACTCTAGAAAAACAATGCAAGTAACGTTTAGCAGAAACGTGGAACCGATTCAAAACAAAGAAACGACAGAAACGGGAATTGAATTACCGAAATTTTCTGAAAACTTTCTGAAGCGAATCCGAAATATTTTTTATCTTGTCTCTTTAAATCTAATCATACGATCGAGTCCTTCAAATCTGTCGGAATCGAACCATACATCAAAAATGTCCGAGACAATTTATAAAAAATAAAAAAAAATATCCATAGCAACGAAATAAATTTCGCAAAATTTCTTAAAGATGTTTTAAATTGAAAATTTTGAGATTTGACATTTCGTAAGGTCTTATTTTCTATAATTTTTTTTTTTTTAAATAGCAAATAAAAACGTATAAAAATGTCACTGAATGTCGGATTTTACAGTTCTAACTCGAAATGGATTGCAGAAAATTATTTAAAGAGGAATATTTTTCTGGATTCATGGAATATTTAAAGAGAAATGTTACTTTTTAAAAATTTCGAAACTGATAAAAAATCTGGATTTATGACTTTGTTTACAGCGTTAAAAATTAATTTAAAAAAAAAAAAAACTTTTAGTATATCAATTTAAGTTTTAATTTCCAGATAGAATATTATATAAAAATAAATTTTTCATTTTGAGAACAGATTTGTTTTCTACTGAACTTTTGCAATGTTTCATATATAAAATTAAATTTTTTATTTTTTAAATAAAATCACTGCTACGTTTTCGAAAAATTTTTATTGATTTAAAAATAAAATTTAATTTAATAATGACATTTACCAATATCGTCAACAGAATTTTTATTTGACGTACTTGGAACAACATAAAAGTTGATTTGCACCAGAGAATCAAATAATTTTATTCAGCGTAATTAGTGTAACATTCAAAATTTGAAGACGTAAACATTTTTCCTCTGTTAATGCAGTTCCCTATAGAATAAAATATATAAAGTGAATTT
Organism: Androctonus mauritanicus; assembly: GCA_011317285.2. Classification (NCBI taxonomy): domain Eukaryota; kingdom Metazoa; phylum Arthropoda; class Arachnida; order Scorpiones; family Buthidae; genus Androctonus; species Androctonus mauritanicus. The sequence goes on from WUQG02180764.1 coordinate 5,172, forward strand.
TTTTTTGCTCTTTATCTATTTATATTCGCTTGAATTCATATTTTTTTTGGTAAAAAATAGAACTGTTGAATGGATTTTTTTATTCCAAAGTATTTTCTGCTTCTGTAAACACATTTCTTCTTCTTTATAAATTCCGAAAGTGACGTGGTGCTTTGATTTTTTTTTTACAAATCTACTCTAAAGAGTTTTAATGATTATCTTCGCTGTATATAATTCCTAAAGGATGGTGTATCGATTGGGAATTTCTTATCTAGAAATTCGTAGCGAGTTATCTGCTAAAACAATTTTGATATCGTATGACCTCGATCATTGAAACCTCATTAACGAAATCTCTCGCTAAATAATGTGGTTCTCTTTTGTCCTTCTGTCTATTTAAGTTGCAACTAACTGTAACCATCATAAACACTTAAAAAATATCATTAAGATTCGCTAAAAATTGGTATTAAAACAGAAGAATAGTTTGTTGTAGGAAGCAACTTAATGATTCGACATTGTCAGTTAACAATATTACATACGAAATGAAGATTAACAAGATCATCAAGAGTAAATTAAACTCGAGTGGATTAGAGAAATATCAAGTGATAATGCGTGTATTGAATATTGGATTGAAATTATTTAATAATAAAATTATCTGGATGTTGGGTCTCATGTTATATAAACACAGATATGTAGAAGTAGTTACGTGTCAGCGATAAACATGAACACTCTCTTGGGCATCTGCTTAGAATGTCAAGTCAGAATACGGTATCTATCTTGGTGATAGTGTCAGCATTGATAGAGAGAGATTCAATGTGAAAACATGTGATGATAATGTTGTCAGGTCTTATATAAATCAGTCCAATTGAGATGTTTATTGTTGTAATAGGTTCAAAACATAATTACAATTTGAGTAACAACATAAATCCTTATCAAGATAATACATTAATAGATAAGATAAATATTGGCTCTTATATATAGATATATACAGTCAATTGGTCCACACTAACTTAATTTACATGACTTCTGATGATAATATTGACAGAGATGTTATTGAATCTTCTCTAAATTCGATTGCATGTTTAGCAATTTTTGAGCTTGTAAAAGTGGGTAAGAAATTGCAACAGATGTTTTCTTGTCAATTTTTCTATTGTATCGAAGCGCGATACATAAAGGAATTTTTATAATGATATTTTAAGATTGTTGAAAGGTAGGATTATCTGTTGTTGCTATTGAAAATTTTTCTATGCTTTCTGGAAAAAGAATGAAAAAAAATAGTTCTTGTTGTTTTCTAAAGAATAATATCAAAAAGTTAAGCCACCGAACAACAGTAAAACATTCGGGATTATCCATCTTTCGCATCGATCTTCACGCTATCGCATCACCATTGTATTTGCACTGTATCGAACAGACAAATCGATTCAGTCTGTGTGAACACAATTAGCATATCTCAATAGTCTAACAATCAGCCGTTTTGACGATTCGGATCAATCATTGCATTGCTAATGAAAAAATTTGCAAGAAGAATAAAAAATTCGCTACACGCTACTCTCTTAATACATTTTTCGTATCTACGCTCTTTTTGACCTAATTTAAATTTTTCTAAAATTCTTTAAACTTGGAATTTCGACTTCTGCTGAATAAAGTCAGCTTCCGTCTATCGCTTCATCCATTTTAAAACGATTCTGTATTCTTACCTTACAGGCAAGTTTCTGATAAACTGCTGCTGCATTCAGTTGCAAACAAGTAGCACATTTCCGAATGTCATCATTGACTATACTTGTTCGTTGCTGTTTACTTAAAGTAAAATAAAAAAAAAGTGATAAATATTTCGCGAATAACAAATTTAATTCAATCAAAAATCGCGTATATAAAATTTTCGCTTGATGCGATATAATTAGATGTAAACATCTTAGAAAAACTTGCTTTGTAAACATCACCTAACTTGTTTATATAATTGGATTAACATCCATACCTTTAGTTATGAAGGTTATTAAAGTCTTTCGCTTCTGGTTTACATCACAAAATCGTTTTACTTGCCTATGGGATCTTTTTTTTTCCTAAGGTTTTAGCGCTTCTTCATTTACATCAGCAGAAAAGTTATTTATTTTTTCTTTTTTTTTTACGTTTTCTTTGGCTCATCTGAAGTTATAGTTTCAATATTTACAAAAGACGTTTGTTTGTTCAAAAACCAAGAAGATATACACTCTTAATAAGGTTTATTTCTAAGAAATATCGATTAATTTTCCTTTTGATATTATGCATAAGCTTGGTGGAACTAATTAATTTAAAGAACTAGAACGTATCATTCCGAATCTCTTTCTTGTTTATATATTATTAAATATAAAGAAAAAAAAAATACATTGAAAATGATAAACAATACTTTCTAAAATATAATTTTAATTAAATCTGATTTTAAATTTTCGCCAAATCATTCTACATCTCTATAATAAGTTTCGATTATTATTAAAATTAACGAACTTATGAAAATCAAATTTACTTTGGAGAGTTTGATGTAAGTCAAGAGAGATTTATTATCGTAGATTTTAATGCTATTAAATCTTTGGAATTTATCATCGAGTTCTGTGTATAATTAATTACCAAACTTGCATTAAAATTTTATGATTAATAGCCGATAAAAAGTTGTTTTCGGAATCGTAAATTTATTACTTTTGTAGTGCATTTTTTTTTTTTGCGTAAAAGTATGTTTATAGTGCACTTCGGGCATACTTAACGATTTAACGAAATATATGCTAAATTAAATGTACTAGCTACCGTTTAATAGACTTGTATATAAAAGGAACAGGTACATTTAAATGTACATAAATGGTGTTTACATGTTTAAAATGTAAATAATGCACATTTACGTTCTAACAAAGGATATATCTTTGTATTTGGGGTAATTAGGAAACATTTTCATGATCAACTTTTGGTGTTTAATGCGGATCTTTTATGTTATTAACTAAAATTAGGTTATGTTATTCTAAAGAGTTTAATGGACTCTTTATGACATTTGGTGTACGCTCTAGATTATCATGTGTGGAATGACGAAATATATATATATTTAAATTAATATATAATAATTTATGACTTAGAAAATATTACAGGATATTTATACGTCGCTTCAAATATATCTTTTTGATGTAAACAAACAGTTTTGAGAAAAATGATCGTCTACAGAAATATCAGATATTTTGGAATGATTAGAGATGCGGCTTTAAAATGCACGTCACAGATGTCAACGTTGATATCTTGGCATCTTACTGGATTTCATAAAAATCAGTCAGATAAAATTTTAAAAAGTTATTAGGCAGAAAGCGCGTAAATCTGAACATCAACCCATTTTTAAACGGTTAAAGCTATAGGATTAATTCGTATGTCGCAAAGATCACTGTCTAAATTCTATAAATTTCTTATGAATTCATTGAGTAATTCAAAAGATATTGAGAGAAAAGTTTCTCAGACGTTTTGAAGGTAAGCCATTTTTAAAAATGGCCGACGTTCAAACTGAGAAATTTTCTTAATATCTTTTTAAATGGTTAAAAGGTAAAGAGTTAAATATTCTTGTCTCGAGGCCACTTTAATGATAAAACATCTCAATTAGAATATTTTTTTAATGAAATTCAATAATTTCAAAAGTTATTAATGTTTAATCAATAGCACAAACAGCATGATGATCTCATTAACCTCCATTTTTTTTCGGAAACTAAGCTAAAAGGTGATAATTTGAGAATTTTGGGCATAATTCATCTCTGAAAGAAAGATGCCAGAGAAATTGATACCTAAAGCTCATAAATTAAATATTAATTAGTGGTATAAACTGTACACTATATATAACATGAGTTGCATTAAACTCTTTTAGAGTAACATAACTTGTGTTTGATTTATAACCTAACAGCTACATCAAATGTCAAAAATATGTTATATATTCGTCTTTTCCCCAGAGATGTATCCAATTATATCAAAAATAAAAATATAATCTTTCTTTAGAATAAGTTTAGATGCATCTTAAGTCTCTACTGGAATATTTAGAATCGTTTTGTTAAAAACTCTCTTTTATTCTCTGAAGGAATAATTTATAATTTAAAAATACAATATATTCATGAAAATATCAATATTTTATAAAAAAAAATTTCTTTAAAAATCATTATATAATATTCATATGTAGAAATAAATGCAAGCAAAATATATAGAAATATTTCTTTTCTGAAACAACTTTTTCTCACCATTGCCTCAAGGTGAGTGGTAATAACACAGAAAAACTTTCTTCTTTGCAAGAGTATTGATCTCGAAAATTTCTCAAGCGAAAATTTAACAACAAACATAACATTAACACAATTTTACAGAATAAAAAACAAACTTCTTCCTCGTCTTTAAAGCCATTATTGTATATAAGTATTTTTTTTTTTTTTTTTTTTGTGGAGAGAAGCGTGAAAATTTTCGAGAGTTTAGCATAAATTATGCACTTTATTCTGTCATTTCAAAGGATTTCGATCGACTTAAACTGAAGTTCATCAGAAAATTGGATGTGTCTGTAAATAGGCTACCAAACATGCATAGAATATGCATGCTGAGACAGTCTGATGGAATTAAACATGTTTGCTTACAGGATTATGAGGAATTATCGAATCTTTTGTTATATTTGACTTAACAGAAGACTCGTCTCTGCTTTAAAATAATTTCGGGAGCTTTAAGAAACGTTAATCCTTAAAGTTAATAATGGATTAGTAGATAACTCCTCATTATTAGTTAAGTCATTCTTAATGAGTGTTTACAAATAATTTCAGCGGGTTTGTTAAACGTATTTATCCTTAAATGCTAGATTAAATTAGTTATATATCAGATTTATTTTAATAAAAATTACTGTAAACACGATTATTTTACGTTTAATCGTATTGCAAAACGAACAAATTAATTATGTAGAGTCCATTATCAAATTTTTTTTATTCAATTTAATCCATTTTTTCTCTTGCAGAAATTTAATAAGCATAAATGAATGAATTTTTTTTAGCTGATACAATTTTTTATTCTTTAGAAAAATGCCTTATAAAAATATTATAATGATAACCAATTATGATTTTTCTTAATTTCATAAAAAAAACACATCATCAAAACTTATATTTGATCTTGTGCTTCTAGCAATGTTTACATAAGTACTGCTAAAAAAATAAATGTGATTTGTAATTAATGGCTCTCGTGAAAATTAAATATATTAAAATATAACTTTACATAACATTCTGTTCAAAACATAAAAAAAATCAACATCAAGCGACCAGAAATACAAAATTTTATTTTCGTTAAAAAAAGAAGACCATTAAAAAATTTTTAAAGATATTTTCGAAGAATGATCACATTAAATAATTGTGTATAATTTTTAAATATAGATTTTTTATTAAATTTATCATAAATTTTTATCTGTGAATAGATAAAATGTAAGAATTCTGGTGAAATGGTTTAATGGTTCTAATTATCCCGCTTTCTGTACTAGCGCAACTTTAAGTTATCGAAGCTTCTTGTAAATATTTTATGCTGAATTTCTAGAAAATATCTTGAACATGAATTTATTGAAAGCTAAAAAAATTTCAAAAATTTGAAGAAATAATATAAGACTGAATCTCAATGATTTATATCACAATTTCTATCATATTAAAGAAAATTTTTCAGGATTTTTATGAGAAAAATGATGTTGAAAATCCTCAGAAACTACTAGAAAAAAATATGTTAAAGTAGATCATATATTTATCACCGATTCTTAAAATTATCAAGTAGTAAATGCCTCTAAGAAAGAAAAAAAAAAAAAAAAAGTCGATTGCTAATTAATCTTCAAGAAGACAATTAAAAAGTCATTGTGGCCATTAATTAATCATTGATCTTTTTTCCTTAGTGGCAATGATTGTTTTCTGACATCAACAATTTTTTCATTTTTTTTTTTATATCGTATTCTTCTAACGATATTTGAATGGTTCAAACATACCAATTATTCTCATGAAAACCTCAAATTTTCTCTTTTAATGTGATGTAAATTATTTATAGTCATATTTAACTGTAAATAATTTATCAAATATTTACGATTGAAAATTTTATGATTTATGTGCTGACATATGCTGGCATATACTTAAATTTAGTTCATATGATAAAATTGATAAAACAAAAATTCTTATGAATTTTTGAACTTTTTGTTACATCAAGAATATTCAAAATATATGAATAATATTTTTAATATTGAAAAAAAAGATGAAATTTTGACACATTTTTATTTATGAGAAGTCGAAAACATCTGCTAGAGAGTGTTTAAATATCGATTTACGGGTTGATAGTCATAAATTTATTAAGTCGGAGGTTCGTTTTTTGTGATTTCTTGCACAGATACAGTATCGTTATGACATAATTTTTCGTCATAACTATACTGTATGAAAGTAATCATTGATAAAACATTAATTTTAAACGTTAAAAAATTGATTATAAAAGGAAAATATCGAAAATTAGAGCAATTTTTCTACCAAAAATAATGTTATTTTTGAAGATCATCCTCTACAAATTAGCAATAGTAAAAAACCGTAAACATCAAGAGCAGTGTTTTTAATTTTATGTACTTTATGTTCTCTTTATAATTTTATGGATATTTTATCATGTCTAAATGTTTGATCTATAGCGCTTAATTACTTTATCTTTTCCGTTTGTTTGCATTATTTATCGTTTATAACTTTATAGGTTTCATAAAGATAATTCCTCTTTGAGAAAATTAAATTCTGTCGAAATTCGTAATTCAAAATAATATTTATTTTTACTTCACAGAAATTTATAAAGTTGGTAAAGTAGTATAGTTTAAAATAAACGTTCTGATAATTATTGTAATCAATTCCAGTACTAGCAATAGCATTAGTCCACAACAAATATCTTTCGTTGATAACATAGCAATGAATGCTGGAATCAATCAATAATAGAATGATCACTGATGCACTAAAAGGGATTCCCTAAAAAAATCGAAAAATCTTTCGTTAATATCATGCTAATTGAATGAAACCAATCAATAATTATTGATTCCAGTATCTATTAGCATGTTAGTCTATCGACTGCAATTTTCGATTTTTCAAGAGAATCCCCATTAATACATCAATGATCATTCTTTCTAATATTGATTGATTACGATATCCATTAGCATGTTATCAATGAAGGATTTTTTTTTGTTTTTCTAGGGAATCCTTTTAGTCCATCGAGAACCATTCTTCCAATGAGAAGGGATATCGATGGACTAACAGAGATTCCAAGAAAAGATTTATGTATAAGCTAGAGAAAGTATAGGTTAGATTTCATATTATAAGTAACCTCCATAGTTACATACAACTATATTATACTGCAGCACTTCAGAGAATACTAATAAACAAAGAACTTCAGCACTTATTGCAGTTTAAGAACAAAAATTTTTAATTCAGAAAATATTATAAACAAACTTTTTCGATGCTTTCGGCATCCTCTTCAGAAGGCTGAAGTTCTTTGTTTATAAGTAACCTCATGTTTCATTAAAAAATATGTAAATGCATTTAAGGGACTTTTTTAGTTATAGCTTAGGAGGCACAATAACCAGGCACTGAGGACAAAGTTTAGGGAATTTAGGATCATTGCGGTCCCTAAGTTATAACAAGTAAGAGGCTCCTTAAAGGTAATTAATTATTTTAAATAAAATATGAGGTTACTTACATTGTAAAGCCCTGAAGTGTAGCTTTCTAGTTTATGCTTAAATCCGAAATTTAACTGAAGGATTTATGCCTCTGAAAAATCACAAATTGCATATTCATTATGCTGAAAACAAAATCCATTCTGCTCACGTAAACATTCTACACATTGAAGTAGTTAAGAAAATTATGTTATTTGTTAAATTTATTATTTAATCTTTTTAAGTACTGTTAAATTTATTTATATGCTTTATATACATCTTTAATTTTCCTCCATTATTATTTTAATCGTTCTATTCATATTTATAGCAAATTTTTTATCATAAAACTCCGAATGATTTATTTGTTCGATAAATATGCTGCATTTCATACATTTTAAAACGATTTTATTTAATAATTTATTAGGTATCCTTTTAAAAATTAACAGTTTAGACATCAGTGACATTCAAAATAATAATAATAATAATAACAACAAATAATAAAAATAAAAAAACTAAACATAAAAATCATTTTTCTGAAAGAATTATTTGATGATAAAACAAATGGGAAAACATTGGAAAAAACCAATTTTAACACAGTAAACGGATGTATTTTCTTTCTTTTGAATTGAAAAAAAAAATTTCAGGTCGTTTTTCAGCAAATCAAATAAGGAATTGTTTATAACGCATGATGATTTTTTCAGAAACCAAAGAATAAAATAAAATAAAAAAGTCAAGATTATCTAGAATAAATCCGGAAACTACCAAAGACAAAAACTGTTTCATTTTTCTTTTTTATATTTATTTTTGTTGTCATTAATAATAATGTTACCGTAAATGATTTTCATATCTTTTGTTCTTAATTCTAAATTTAACCATACTGTCTCTCAACTTTATAGTTTTAAACATAACTTGTTTTCCCCCTGTTTCCTAAGGATACCAAATAATTACATCTCATTATTTCTTTCTTTTTTTTATTTTTTATTTTTATTTCTGCTTGTTTAGATCATTACTGAGAATTAAAAAACTAAAAAAAATTCTGATTATTTACTTTAGTTCTTTATATTGCAAAATTGTACAATTTAAACTTTATAATTCATAAAATAAATATTTTTTTAATTAAACAAGATTAAAAGAACATTAAAACGCTACAAATGCTTTAAATTTATTAATTATTCCAGAAATATATTTTTTACTGTGCAAGTTCTGTCTAAACGTAACTTTACTTGAGTGTTAATTAACGCCATTATAATGAAGATTATCAAAATTTGGCATAGAAATTAATTGTTTCTTTAGAGATGATGAACAGTGATGCTCTAAAATGGATTCCCCGGAAAAATCAAAAAAGATCTTTCATCAATATCATGCTAATTAAAGTTGTAATCAATCAATGATTATCGATTTCAGTTAACATATTAGGTCATTGATTGCAATGTTTTGATAAATTGAGCCAAAAATATTTAATATATATATAAATAACTGTCTTCAAACTATTTGTTGCAACGATACAGAAAATATTTGCAATTTCATTGTAAGAAATGAATGAAAAACTGTGTTTGGAATTTAATGGCAACACTATTAAACTAACAAGTGAGAGTAGACATTTTTGTTTTCTTCGAGAATTACTACTTTACGGAATTAAAAGAAATTTTTTTTCTTAATTCTGATGCAAGTTTTCGTTGGCATGTCCATCATTGGATAAACAAAGTTTTAAAGAAAGAAAAAGGAAAAAAAAAAAGATAAAAAAGAAATACTGGTAAGCTTCTTTCGATAAAGATTACCGACTAATATTATGACCAGAACAAGTCGAGAACTGTTTATTTTTCGGATTTATTCCTGGCATTTTTCGTCAAAAAATCTGTCATTTTAAATCATTTCTTTTTTCTTTATCTATAATTCTATAAGTTTAAAAAATTCCGAAAGCCGAAACCACTGTAGAAAAATAATGAATATACAGAAGTTACTAGCTAGCGATCTGTCATTTTGTGATGTGTATATCATATATCAACGCTGAATAAGCATGAATATATATATACATCTTTAAAATATCTAACAAATTGCTTGATGGATATCAATAATTCAAAAAAAAATCTCTTAAAAAATTTTGAAGTATCACTAATCATGTCACAGGAAAAAATACTTACAATAATGAATCACGAAATTATTTTTTTGCCATGTTACTACATACTCACAATTTACTGAATATATATGTAAGATCAATCATATACATATGATCGATCAAGTGTAAAATCAATTATAGGATCGATATCACATAACAAATTGAGCAATATCATTGTATATATAACGGTAGATTTCAATAATTTAGTGATCATTAATTTTACCGATTTAAACACGAAAAACTATATATATTATGATGTTATTCAGTAAATCGCACGTATATGATGATACGATACAAACAGTAAGTAATTTAATACTCTAATTAATATATTATAGGCGATAAATGTGTTCAAAATTCATATCATGGTATGGTTATCGGTGAATGATTCCAACAATAAGAAAACTTGATCGATCAAAAAGTTTATTATGACTTTTCAACCCATTTAACCATTGATAAAATTTAATTTCAATCAAAAATCACTAGATTCATCTATCGCATTATTATTTACGTACGTGATTTATTGATTATAATCATTTAATGATGCGATGTTAAATCTTTTTTTTTTTTATATAAATTTTATTGTTGTTCTGATAATATTAAAAAAGTTATAGATCACTGTTTGGACCCATGCCTAAAAATATGTGACACAAAAACAAACGGATACGATCATTTTACACTGTAGTTATTTTCTGATAACAACAAAAACCATTTAAATAAATCGTAAGTCGAGTAATTAATCAAGAGAACGAGAATGTTTTTTTTAATTATTTTATATTTTAATTAAAACTATCTAAGAGTTATTAAAAACAAAGAAGAATTAATATCACCGTCTTCTAATGTAGTAGATAAAAGTTGCATTTGTTTCTAGTACGGATAAATTATTAGTTTTGTTTTCGAAATTAATTAAAACTGAAGAGAAGATTATAAAGAAATTTCCTCGGTGTGATAATGATTATTTGTTTGTAGAGTTTATTGTTTTAGAATGGTGTTATTCTCTTCGATCGTTACTAGCAGGTAGCGCTGCTGCAACTCCAGTCATGTTAGTGACGTTGCTGCACGACTGCGATGTTTGCAGCTTCACTTGGTGACAATATTGTGTAAGTGCTTTTAAATGTAATTTGCTTTTAAAAACTTAAAAAATGCATATATTTATATCTTAAATAATATACTCCAAAATTTCGATTCTTAATTAATTTAATTAGTTATAAAACTTATTGAGTAAACTTGCAAAAATGTACAGGAACGGGGAAAAGTCGGGAATGTTTTTTTTTTTTTTGTCTGCTTAATGAACAATTAACTGCGCATAAGAATGATGGTAAACACGACTGCATCGAGTTACACAAACAGAAAGTTAGTGTAATAAGTTATCTCATACCAGCGAGATTCCTTCGGTTGCTTCCTTTTCTGTGGCTTCTGTAGAAGTTTTGACACAAAGAAGATGACTTAATTCGGAAATTATCACAATATTTTTCTCTGTACTATTGATCAAAACTATCCGAGAGAAACTAAGAAATTGCATTTCTCACTCCAATAACAACTACACAGGAAACGTGTTATCACTTCTTAGAATATATAGAGATATACATCCGTCTAAGAACAGATAAATCCACTTTTTTTTTAGAATTTAATCAAGAATGAATACATATTTTTAGTTATAATACGGTTTGAAATCTTACATAACTTCATCAACTTCTGACTAAATTTGAAAAAAATAAAAATAAAAATGATTAGTTTGCAAAATGAGAAGTTTAATTATTATTATTGACAGAATGATCTTTCATAAATAATAATTTTTTTAATTAATTTTTGGATATCTTTTCTTCTTTTTTTTTTAATTTAAAAATAAATAACCAGAAACATTTTCTGGAAGGGAAAAAAAAATTTTTTTAAGCAGTCGCACTTAATCCCTCGAAGTTTATTCCTAGCTAACATTCATGAAAATATGAATCGGTGCGGTGTTTATTTTTAGTAAAGAACATGTTCCAATCTAAATTTTTTATTTTTTATTTTTTCTAAAATTTAGAAGGAAAAAATATATATAACTTATATATATTTTAAACGAGCGAATAATTGTCTTCATCTGTAATTTCTAAATGTATCTTTGATATTTTTTCGCTGTTAAAAGTAGTTGCAGTATCAGAAAACTTTATAAATTTCTAGTTTATTTTTGTATTAAATTTTACGGTTTGGTAACTGAAAATTTGGACCGAGAACAAAATCTCAATTTTTAAAATGGCGTAAACGCACTAGATAATTTTTTCGTTAGTTAAACGTGTCCAATAAATCGTTTTTTCGCCATTTATTCTAATTATATCGGAAACACGTAAAGTATAAATCTTCATTTGCATATATCGCACAAGTTTGGAAAAGTATAATAAGATTTTATCAACTAAAAGGATCTCTTCGGATCGATAATTGTTTTGTATGCCAAACATCAGATATTATCTTATAGGACATTTAACTGACAGTTATGTAGACACAGAATTTATTTGAACTTGATTTATTTACTGTAGTAAAGCCTCCTTTTGATCTTCCGCCATCTTAACTTTGTTATCCACGAGGATGCTTGGTTATCCATTGAAAGAGAGAGAGAAATTTCTTGGCTTGTAGCAAACTTTGAATATTTATTACTTGATTGATCGCTACTTGCAGAACTCATTTTTGAAGTGGCAATACTTTTACGCAGTTGTAGAACATTTTGAGTTATAATAATTAAATTTCGTGAAATTAATGTGCGAGATTATAATCGAGAAAAACAAAAGATTTGCACGCTTAACCTATTTTATGAAAATATTAATAGGATTTTGATTAATGGCGATTCAAGAGCGAATTAATCATGGAAATTATTGATAAAATTTGAGCATGTAAAAAATAAATTTTGCATTTAAATTATCTAAAGTTTATTTATTTACTGAATATTTTTTACATATTTAAAAAAAATTAAAAAGAATAATTTATGTAATTTTTAATTGTCCATCTATGTGTCGGTTCGTTCGATTGTCCTCAAGTTATTTCAAAAAATAAATATCTCAGGACTTTCAAATTTTACAGTATTACTTTATGTTATCCTTGTTACCTGTAAATTAATTTTCAGCTTCCTACATAGTTTCGTTATAAACTTATGATTGTTTAAACATTAAAATGCTGATATTTCTGAAACTGTTAGCCATACGTGTATTCCATTATAATTATTTGAAAGGATTTACCATAATTTTATAAAATTGGTCTCGTTTAACTATTTTTCCCGTAATTTTTTTATGGTTATTCAGTTTTATAATTAATAATTTCGATACTTCCATGTGGTCATAAACAAGATGGCGGTCGTTCGAAATTTCTAAAATTCTGTATCTTTGAAACTATATGTCGCATATGAAAGATGGTATACTCATTTGAAAAATTATTTTGCATAGAAAATGGCAATAATAATATTTGTCATTAGCAAATGATTTATCTATATTTTTTCCCATTTCTAATTGTGAATAGCGTGTTAAGAGTCGATGAAGTAAAATCTGACAGATTATTTTGCATATGCATCATGCTCTCTTACTTATGGGCTCGACAAGATTGCAAATGGATAAAAATAGCAGCAGTTGCTAGCATTAAAAGGTAATTAAACTAATTATCGCATTTGCATAACATCTGCTTCACACTTACCTACGAAAGAATATTTCTTTGCCTTCGCTGCATCTTTATATAATTTTGTTTAAAATATGCGTTATTTTATAACTACTGATTACTTTTTAATTAACTGACTGAGTTTCTGAACAGCAACAAATTATTGTTATATTAGCTACGTTTGCCATGGCATGATTATTGATTTTTTTTTTTTTTTTAACTTTAAGGTAACTCACGTTTTCCTAAAGTTGAAAAATAAATATTTTATAAAAAAAAAAAAAATAACGAATTAACAAACAGTTTCGACACGATAAGAACAATTTTAACATTTTATCGATTTAAAAAAAAAATAGATATAAAGAAAGAGAAGAGGATAAAAAGAAAAGATGCGAAGATACAATAAATCTATCATTTTTTCTCCTGTAAAATGATATCATGTTATAAATTTCTGAAGTTTCTTAAATCACTACTTGCAATAGGATTATCTTCACTCTCGTGACTTTAAATTTATATCGCATCACAGTTTCTGTCAGCTTAAAAATATATATATATATATATAAACCGTATCAGAATATTAAAACGATATTAGACTGTTTCTGTAGAGAGAGGAAAAAAAAATCCTAAAAAAGTATTTTTCTATTTAGTAGCATTATTAGATTTTAAACAATTCTAGGAACAGAGCCAGAGTGACAAATTTAATCTTTAACGTGATTTTCTTACATTGATATGTAATTGTTTACAATTTAGTAAAATCCGTTTACATTTATTGAAAAATTTTCTTTCCTCCAAACTTGAAATATAGGCTATAGTTACTTGTATCTTGAGAAAATTATATATATATATATATATATATATATATGCCACACTATAAGACAACTTAGAACGTTGTTATGAGTCTACAGAATGCGAAATTTAATTTAGTTAAATCGTTGGAAGTTAAAGATATTTAAGGTTAAGTAATTTCCGAGGTCATTTCACTAACGATGTCATTGAAAGTGAGGTGGATCACGAAAAGGAAATGATCGTTATTTAGTGGAGGAAGACCGAGAAAGAGAAAGTAATATGTTTATAAGCCTTGTATGATACGAAATGTTAGTTTATGACGTTTATTCTTACATCATAACTTCTTGTTATTATCTACATTTTAATATTATTTTCGAATAATAATAATAATTTTTCCACTTAAAAATGGCATAAAAAATGCTTTAAATCTTAACCTGTCCTTTGCTAGATAATGGCAAAAATGAACGTATTTTATGCTAATTTTTTTACAACTATAAAATATTTTATGCCATATAAAATCATTTTATTTATTTACCGAGGCTTGCATCTATCGTAAATCTCGATAAACTTAATTAAGAAAAGTACTTACGACAAGTTAAGCATTTTATGTGTTTAACCTTTAATTTTTTTCGTTTTTTGGAAAGGATTTGGTTAGAAAGTAATTTGTATTCTTTTTAAAATGTTTTAATGAGGTTTTTAAAAATTCAGGATTTCGTAAGATTAAATAGTTTGGCCTCGAGTAGAAAGGAAAAAAAGGAAGAGATACACACATATATATATGACTCATCAGAAACAAATCAATAGAAAATGTTTCCGAACAATATAATTCGTCTGGCTGTTCAAAAACAGATCATAAATATAGACTGAGGCCAGCAGACAAAATTAATTATAATTTGCTGCAAACAGAAATATCATAAATAAAATCGAGGCTGGAACAAAGCAAATCAGTCATTATACAACACATAGAGAGGCTAACATACGGAGTTTCTATAGTAAACAACATATTTTACGGATAATGGTGTTTCTAATGCAACTGAAGTTGTTTCACACGTGTCACAAAAAACACTAGGGATACACATTCATCCATTAATACTTTTCGCAAACTAATTTATAAAAGGTTACAGGTTACACTAGAACACCATCATGGTTAATTCCCTAGTTGTATATGTTGTAAACAAACTTTTGTCACTTTTTCTTATCCATAAAAAATATTATTATTTTGTGCCATTTTTTACAGAAAGTTGGTTTCATAGAAATATCTTGAGAATATAACGTATTCATATTTTATATGATCATTCTTTATCATCTAACGTATATAAATATTAATTTTGAGAATGCTAAACGATCTTGTTTCAAAAATGGCGGCCGTTCAAACCATTAAGAAAGCTGATAAAAATTTGAAACTATTGCAAATTAATAATATCAGCCATTCGAAAGGATTTTTAAACATGTTTTATAACAATAACTTATATAATTAACCTTAATTATATAAAGAATTATATAAAGATGTCTGTTGTCAGACATCTTTAAAACATCTTCAAAAGAAAGGTTTTTAAGTGATTTTTCTTATTCATTCAATATATTATTATTAATTTTGAAGATCTCTTTGCAATATGCTGTTCTTATTTTTAAAAATTCTATGTAAAAGTTTTTGAAATTATTTTCCACATGAAAAATAATATATATATTGTTTTGAAAGGTTTCTTGATAATGTTATTTATCACCACTAAAAAACTTTATATATATATTTGTTATGTATTAGTTTATACTTTATTGCAGTTTTATTATTATTTTTAACATAAAAACAAAAACTATTATAGACTGAAACTCTATATTTTTAATTAAATAATAATATATTCAATCAGATCTAATTTCCCTAAGGTAGACAACATTAAATTTTTATTTTTTAAACGTCTACATTTAGGATTTACTTTAGTTGCTACAGTTGAAAAGTTTTACATTTTTCTAACTAAATAAAATTTTTATAAATAATTAAGATAAAAAATTTATTCGAAATTAATTTTATTTTATTCAATGCTCTATATTTTTTCTATGAAATTAAATACAGTAATTTTTGTTAAAATCATTTTTGTCCATAGTAATAAAGATAAATATTTAAAACGGTTATTGAGGCACTACGACAATAAAATTTAATATATGCTTGCGTTATACTCGTACGCTGCTAAGTTTAGAAGGTTAAAAATTAGAAATTAGTTAACGTTCTAAACTGCAATATTTGCAGTATTTGGTCTCTGAGATGAATGCAAATAGTTCAACAGCAAACTAAATTTTCTGTGA
This sequence comes from Androctonus mauritanicus, assembly GCA_011317285.2. NCBI lineage: Eukaryota > Metazoa > Arthropoda > Arachnida > Scorpiones > Buthidae > Androctonus > Androctonus mauritanicus. The sequence continues at coordinate 21,614 of WUQG02180764.1, forward strand.
ATTGCAATAAAATAGAACAGCATGTACGCTGTTTGGAGAAAATTGTACTTCAGTATCTCGTTAATACACTTAAAGAGTTGCGAGATTCTGAAGATTAATCTTTTGCCATATGCAAAATGAGAAATTCGCATTATTATTTTGCAGCTTATTTTTCAGTATTATTTTGCATTATTATATATAAATGACAAACATTATGTATTTGTACATTTATCACGCATAAATATATTTGCAGTTCGTGAAAACATAAATGTGATGCAATTAAATTGAGCAATTTATTCCATAGGCTATCAAAATGATGCAAACTGCTTACTTCAGTGTCTTTATAAGCTTCTGCCATTATAAACCGTTCCTGATTTATAGTGAATTAATATTTTAGTAATTTAGCAAATACAGTACTTTTTTTTAGAATTTTTCTAACAACTAGAGAAACAAAGACAGTATGGGATATCAAAAAGAAATACTTTATAAAATAATATAATTCTATCCATTTATTGGCATTTAACATGCTAACTTTTAAAAAAAATTTCATAGGGACCAGTATACATACAATATCAGCATACAGTACTAGCATAACCAGGGGCTTTCAGAAAAAATGCGAGACCAGGGCAAGTAATATTTTTGAAGCCCTTAAAAAAAAACGAAAAACAAAATTGACAAATATTCAGCGATAAGTGTACAAGAAAAGCGAAAACATTGATAGAGACTTCAAACTTTGACAAACACTGAAGCTCGAACAGTATAAAAATATACAAATATATTTTTTCTAACATATTGGGTTATAAATTGATGCCCCTAAAATCGTAAGGTCCGGGGCAGTCGCCCCTATTGTCCCACTCTGATAGCCACTGAACATAACAGTTCCAGCATACAGTATCAGTATACTAGTTAAGAAATGCATAGAAAATTAAGAGTAATTGTAATGTTTAAAGTATTTCTTTTTGATATCCTGGTACTGTGTTTGTTTCTCTAGTTGTTAGAAAAAT
>WUQG02180875.1:0-22593 GCA_011317285.2 Androctonus mauritanicus
ATTTTGTGAGATAAATCAGTACTGGATATATTATAACAATGTGCGTGTTTGTGTATGTATATATTACGCCTGGCTGCATCGTTGTGATATGTTGAACTATTAAACCGATTTTAAAAGTAATGAGATTATTAGAAATCTCGTCATTGATGCCTATGTGTTTTTTCAAATTGGCGAATCTGAAGCGATTTTTTTTTTAATTTTTTGATGCATTTAAGATCACGTTTATGGGCATTTATTTATTGCGTTGAATGAAGAGTTTATATACTACAGTAGAACCCCGTTTATACGTTTTTGAAGGGGGTTGATAAAAATTATATACAAGTGAGATTAAAGTTAAAATGAAACTTTTATGAAATTTAAATGTTGAAAAAATACATTAAAACTTAAAATTAAGAAGTTTAATTGACAACGATGGGCAAATAGTTATTTTGGCATCAAGAAAGAATCGATTGTAGTTTGTTTTTTGGATGCAATACTACGTTCATAGATCGAGCTTTCATACGCAACTACTGTACACATCTTGTCGTCACTAATGTTTTTTGATCTTATGTAAGTTGTGTTACTTCCAGTGTAACAATGTTACATAACGTCGGTAGAAAGATTGGTGGAATAAGTTTAGATTTTGGTTTTACTTTTGCATTCATTCCACTTTGTTTCGTAAGATAATGTAGTGTACAGTATGACAAATTGTTCCTTTGTCGAAAAAGTTTGGCCAAGATTTCTTGGATTTTATGTATAAATGCGACGAAACGACACGGGGGAATAAAAAATAATAGCGTACAAATGCCAAAACGTATAAATGGAAAACGTGCAAGTGAGATGATTTTACATGAAAAATCGAAATAGTACAAATGGAAAAACGTAGAAGTGAGAAACGTATAAACGGGGTTTTACTGTAATTTGATTATGAAGTTTGAACAGAAGTATTATTTAGTAAATCAAATAAATATTAAATACGTCTTTAAAAAGTAAATATAAAAAAAAATAATTATAGAAGTAAATTAGAATATTTACAATATACGGTATATACTGTATATTATGTGCTTGTCAAGAATATTCGCATTTGATCCGAAATATTGCTCAGATTAAATAGTTACTATCCAAGCATCCACTTCTGCAGAAAGATCTTTTGCGACCTTAAAACACATCAAAACCTATATGTGGAATATGCAAAGATTAGATAAAAATTGAATTAAAGTATAAAATATAAGAGATGGTATTCCAATTAATGAAGCGTAATATTCCGGAACAATTTCATCAATAAAAATATTTCACATCTAATATTTATAATATTTATGATAAAATGAATTCTCTATACTGTATACTGTTTAGCTAGTTTAATCAGTTAAGAACAAACTATGTAAAAATTAAATTCTGAGTTGTATTTAAATGATTTTGTTTTTCTTTTCTACTTAGATGTCTTATAATTATCATTTAAATTTTCTTAAAATAAATTTTCAGTTAAATAGAATAAATTATTATCTTCTTTATTATGAATTTCGCATTCTTTGCGTTTCCACTTGATATAATTTGCAATTAAAAATGCTATATAATAGAAACGCTCTAAAAGATACATTTGCTAATGACAATTTAGCCAACTCGCAATGTTTTCGTATGATCACGGAGATAATTTAACAATATTTTTACTTCAGGAATAACATTTTTCTAATACAATAGGACAAGTAAAATTTAACTATGAATAGATTCAATCACATTCTATTTGTATACTTGTGAACTTGTGCTATTTTCAAATAAAATAGCCCAAATTATTTTATCTGACGATAGTATAAGGCTATAAGTATAGTATTTTCATAGGTTAGCTATTTCAGTGATTCTCTAATACAGGCGGTCCTCGAATTTTGTACATAATTGGTTCCTGAAATGCGTACGAAAATTGAAATGTATGAATGTATATGGAAGTAGAGCAATGTAGTAGAAAACATCAGATACTAATCAATAAACAGTTGTAAAATAAATATTTTAAAAACACTTTCCATGTTTTTTTACATTGCTCTACTTTTGTACATTTCAACTTTCATATACGTTTCAGGAACTAATTAAATATGAAAGTCAATAAAGTTAAGTATGCCTGTAGTGAGGTATTTTCAAAAAATAGGAAAGAAGATATAGTTCAAATGACAATAGCAGACTCAATGTACTTCTTTTATTTATATGGGATATTTAGTGATTGAAAAATTTTAGCGAAGTACATTTCAATAAATATTGAAAAATATTAATAATCACTCACCAAAATTTCTATACTATGCATCCATGATAACTTCTCTATTATGCATCCATTTACTGTTGTATACAGGATACAGAAACTCTCTCTCTTTGATCAGTTTTTAATATCATGTACAAATGTTTTCTTTAAATAACTTTCCTCTAATCATAAATTATCAAGTTCTGCTGCCTATAAGAAATACAAAGAATCCATAAGCATTTTAAGCAGGAAGAATGCACAAATTATTATTAGATATTTAGTACATATATTAATAATATATGTACTATATATCTAATAATAAATTGTATATTTTTGCTGCTTAAAGTGCTTGTGGATTCTTTGTAATTTCCTCTAATATAATTAAATATATTATATCTGTGATTTGTCTCAGTCAGGTTTACATTTTTTATTTATTTGCTTACTTGATAAGATCACTTTCTCATTGTTCTAATTATCTTCTGCAGGAAGATTCATTTCAATTATAAGTTTCTAAGCATTTTGGTCGTTTTTTAAAATAGTAAATATTGTTTACCTTCAAAATTGTTCAATAATGGTGCTAATTAATAATGTTTAATAATAGTGTTATTTTTTAAATTTAAAGAATGCCATAATATAAAAAATGTGTTATATTTTATGTATTTTATTAAACTTATTATTTTTATAAATTTTTAAAATAATATAAATTTCAAATAAATTTTGACATAAACATCAGATATCAAGTTTAAAATTACAGAAATAAAATTAATAGAGAGTAAAAGATAAAAAACCAATACCAAATCATAAAAGACAAGTTTGTTGTATAGACTGAGAAAAAAGCTGACAAGCATGAAGCAATCATTAGCAATGAAAATCTGATGTCCTCAAGAAGGATGGAAATATAGTAATAACTCTATTTGATAACTTCAGAATTTCCCCATATTCTCATATATAAATTGCAAATTATGATTCTTGCATAAATTTATTTAAAAATATCAGAAATGATTATGCTTATATGAGATTAAAAATTGTGCAGTATCACTGTAATCATTACTCATTATTGATGTATTTTTACAAGAAATTGTATAAAATAATAATAAATCCATTTTATTAACATAAATCATATTTTAAAATTTGATTTTATAATATACAATATATGAAGGTCTCAGAATGATCCAGTAGAGAATTTTTCACAAATCTATATGATACAAATCAATCTATATGATAACGTGTGTTAGTATAGTATTACAGAACTATGGAACTTCTACCAACGTTTTTTCTTTTTAATTGTATATTTATTTAAGAGACTTGAATCATAATTTCTATTTATTTCCTTGAAAATATTTCCGTTATAATTAAAATATGTGGTATTTTTTAATGAACTTCAACATGAATTCAAACAGGTGGTGAGCATGCTTCATTCTCTGGAAAGACTGTCAAAGCCAAGAGTGTGGAAAGGAACGATTGCAAAAAAGAACAGCAACAAAAAGCCTTTACAATGCTAATATTTGTTAATGGTGAAAGTGAAAAATTCTTAATTGATTTGTTAAAATTTTTGGATTTTAAAATAATAATAATCTTTTTGTAAAATGTACCAGATTTTAAAGAATGCCAAATTCTAAATGGAAAATTTTAGAGAGTTCATTTTATCTAAGATCTCAGAAGATTTAAAGAACTTTGCTCATTATATAATATTAAAATAATTATTTATTCTAATATTATAATATAGATTAATCTTTCATATCTATCATGATTTAATAATAAAAATTCAATAACTTTAAAATTAACTAAATGATTTTAATATTGATTACAATATTCAGCTGCAATTAATAGCAATTAATTTGTAATTAGAAAATTTTTATTGCTTATTATTGATGCTGAATAAATGATTTTATGAACTTTTATTTGTTATTCATTTTTAATACTGTTTAATATTTTGGAATCATACAATATGCTTATAATTAGTGATTCACAGAGTCATTACATGGAAAAGTATTATACATCCATGTATTTATACAGTATATGGAACATATAATAATGAAAAGAGTTAAGATGCATTGATTTTCCTTCTATCACTTTCTATTTAAAAATATTAAAATATTAATAATTTATAAAACCATCACTGAAATCAGATTACAAGCACTGAATCATTTATTTCATATAAGATAACTTTTTTGCATTGTAATCTCCTCATCAATATGTTCTCAACCACAGTAAAGGGATCCTCATCAATATTTATTGTATCTATTTACCTTTGTTTTTTCATAAATCTATTTTGCCCCCTTTTCTTTATCATCATGTTTGTTGCAGTATATAGTAAACTTTGAAATCTGGTATCCTTTGAGCTTGAGAAGTATTTATTTTTAAATTTCCCAAATTCAAAAAAGAAAGGAATTGTAAGTCATTGAAAAAATGCTGATGTATAGGATTGTTCAGAAAGCAATTTCATTTTTTTCCCATGAAAGGCATTAGTTGTATTTTTAACCTGCCAATTTCATTCTAAGCCATATTAATTATATAATTGTTATACATTTTGATAGCTGATATTTCAAGGTTTATTTATTAAAAAAAAAAACTTTTTTGATTCTGTACAATTATTTTTTTTGGTGTTGTATCAAAAATGAAAACAGAAAGGAGCATTTTCGGCATAGTTTGCTTTTTTATTACCAAAAAGGTAAGAATGCTGTTCAAGCAAGAAATGAAGCGTATAGAAAAGATGTATTAACAGAACACCAGTGGAAAAAGTGATTTGCAAAATTTTTTTTGACAATTTTGATAATAAAGATGCACCACATTCTGGAAGGTCAATTGAAGCTGATGAAGACAAAATAAAGACATTGGTTGAAGCAAACAGCCAAATAGCACATGAGAAATTGCTATAAGATTAAATTTGTCAAATTCAACTGTTTGTGATCATATGAAATGACTTAGTTTCATTTCAAAGCTTGATATTTGAGTTCCACATGTTCTTAAGGAAAGAGATTTGCTCCATCGCATTGGCATCTGTGATTTGCTGCTTAAACATCAAGAAAATGAGCTGTTTCTGAAGAAAATCATAACTGGCAATGAAAAATGAATTGTTTACAACAATGTCGAATGCAAGGGATCATGGAGCAGAAGAGATGAGCCAGCTCAAAGCACTTCAAAAGCAGATATTCATAAAAAAAAAGAAATATTTTCTGTTTGGTAGGATTTCGTGGGAATTATTTTTTCTGAACTTCTATCAGACAATTCCACAATTAATTCACAAGTATACTGCCACCAATTGGACAAATTGAGTGATTCCATCAAACAGAAGAGGCCAGAACTGATTAACAGAAAAGTATGAAGCCAAGCGTTATCATAATGAAACACTAATGTTTCACCATGATAATGGCTGACCTCATACAAGTTTGATGACTCGCCAGAAGCTGTTGCAATCGATGGGACGTGTTATAGCATCCCACCATATTTATCAGATCTAGCACCCTCTGATTATTACTTGTTCCTGTCTTTACAAAATTCTTTAAATGGCAAAACATTTAGTTCATATGAGGATGTCAAAAATCAAAAATCATCATTTTTGAGGATGTCAAAAATCACAAAAATGCTTGTAAAAATCAATTTTTTACAAGCAAAGATCAAAAGTACTATGATCATGGAATCATGCTTCTACCAGAAAGATTGCAAAATGTGTTGGACCAAAATGGTCAATATATAATTGAATAAAATATTTATATACTATAAAAAATTCTTGCATAAATATTTTAGGCCATAAGTAACAAAAAATATCATATATGGCCTAAAATTGTTCAATGAATTTTTTATTTACCATTTTATGGAAATTCAACAAAAAAAGAAAGACTTAAGCATCTGCATATCTCTGAAACTACAAATTGAAATTACATAAGCGAGGATCTATTGTATTCTAAAAATTATTTTTTTGTTAACAAATATTGTATTATGATCACTTATGGAAAAGTATAGTATAATCCAATCTGTATAATACTATTTTAGTACTGTATTTATGATTTTAAGATTATATTTATTTTTTAATGTATTTTGTAGATTAACAAATTAAAGTTAATGCTTTCAATGTTATATTAATTTTTTTTAATTTAAAATATTAGAAAATTACTTTACCTTATTAATAATATAATAAAGTAATTTTTACCTTATTTTTTTAATTAATTTTTATTATTAATAATAGGAAAAAAGAAATTACTTGATAAAATTAATGTATATATATTATTAATTACTTAAATATGATATTGCTCAATAAGTTCAGGTCAAGATGAAAAATTGATTCATTTAAATATGAATTAACATTTTGAGTTATGAAGACATTTAATATATTTAAAAATAACAAATGAAGACCAAGTTTTTAAAATTAGTATTTTAATATTCTATTTTATAAGAATAATATTAAAATTTAATTATAAAACAATCAATCAGTCATTAACTAACTTGAATAATTGTTAATTCAAACAAAACTAGAACAATCACTATCTGTTCAATTTGCAAAGATTCATCTTTTAATATTTCATCATATAAATATTGAAATCTTAATTTTTTAAATTATATTGTAAGTTTACAATATAAGACATTTCTTACATTAATTTATATAACTTTTATCTATATATGATAATATTCAGTAAATGTTTGTTATGCTGCTATATGCAATAATATTGCTTCACAAAATATCTACAGTTTAGGAAATGGTTAATAATTAATTATTTTTTCACTTTTATGTTTCGGAAGTGTTAGTCTTTCTGAATTAATTATGATATTCAATAAAATTCAGACTTCTTTATATATATAGATAATCAAATTATCATAATCCCTTTACTCATTAAATTTTGTAATATTCATCACAAAATAATTTTTAAATGAATTTAAGTTCAAGTTTTAGATAAATTTTCAAATATACATGTTAATTTTATATTTTCAAAGATTGCGTGGATTACTATGCAAATTTACACTGAGTTAAATTTTGTAGTTAATTTTAGTTGTTTAAAATAAGCTGTTAAAATTTTGATACACAGTGTATAAAAGTTAAAATCAAATGACTAGCTACTTAAATCCTAATACAATATTTTTTATGTAAAAGAATTTTTTAATTAAGCCTTTCATCATTTACTTCTCTCTAATTATAGGTCAATAAATTATTACATTTTAATTATAGAGAATATAATTAAAGTGGAGTCTAACTCAAATGTTATTTTTTTCTGAATAAAATGTGTTTTGGGTTCTAAGTAGCAAATTATTTGATTTTTTTTTGGAATATAGAGACCTACTATTGTATATTATGTATATATAAAATTTTTATAATAGGATTGCTTCTTAGAAAGCAGAACGTAAAATAAGCATAAAGGAGTCCAAATTTACATATGCAATGCATTTAAAAGTTTATACATAAAAAACTGCTAAACCCTATACATTAATAGAGAAAAATGACAGCACTAATTTGCAGTTTCAAAAAAAAAAAAAAAACAAATCTGAAGATGGCGAATGTACCTGAAAATGTCAGTTCGTTGTAAAAATTAAAGTGTAAAATTTTCCCGAAACTGCAATGCATTTATTATATATCCAAAAGCATTTTAATAAATGTATTTCAATTTGAATTATTTTTAAGTTTATTTTATGTTGCATAGTATATAAACAAATCACATACAATATATTATAATATTTTAATTCTGAAAATACTAATTTCAGTTATTTTTACATAAAAACTTTTAACAGAAAGTAAATTTATTTAGACTGCATATTCCATCCTATAAAAATACCCAAAACTGTTTCTATATTATCTTTGTATAACTAAATTAATCTAAAATAAACTTATTTTCATAAAATCTAAACATTCACTTGAAAATTTTATTTCAATAATATTCTATTTGTATATATACATTTTTTTTAGAAATAATTTGCATTAAACTTGTACAAATTAGTTTTCGAACTGCTAATATAAACAAAAATTTAGCAAAAAATGCTTAAAAAAATTGCTCTTTTGCTTAAAAAATGCTAAAAATTTAGCATTTTTAAAATATATTACTTTTTATTACTATATTTAGATATTAATTCATCATCAGTAACATACAAAATAACAGTAATTAAATGGCAGCAAGACTCCAAAATATATTTTTATTATTATTTTGTATGTTACTGATAATGAATTCTTTTTTGAGCCTTACAGTGTAGCAATTATAATGAAACAGATAAATATAAATGATAATTTCATTAGCATTTATTTCAGTATAAAAAATTAAAGTAAAATAATTGAAAGATTCAATGTTGTATTCTGAAGTTTTGAAAGATAGCATTGTAAAATATCAAATTAAATACAAAAAAAAATATATTAGAAAATATTAATTAAAGTCTGAATGTATTTGTTTAGGAAGCAATATTAAATAAACTTTAGAAATTATAATTCAAATCCATTTAATTACCTTTATAGGTTTTTTAAAAACGTTAATTTTTTTTAAATATAATAATAATAGTCTTCCACAGAATTTTTTGGAATAACTCAAAAAATAATTTTTTAACTTTTCTAATGGATTAATAATTATAAATTAACTAAATATGGAATCTAGATGACTTTAAGAAGGATTTGATATTAACTAAAATTCCAAGAGGAATAAATACAGAATATTGCTATTCTTATTATTATAACTAGTAGAGTTTAAACTATTTTGTAATATATCATTTTTCTATGTATTCTAAGAAGTTTAATTGAAAAATTTAATATTTATATTAACAGACTATGTCATTTCCTTATCATTTATTGAATTTTTCAAAATTTGAACTTATTTTTTAGTCATATAAAATTCACTCATCTTTTCAAATATTTACATATAAATGAAATTAAAAATATATCGTTTCCGACTAAATACTTTCATTTTTCAAAAACATACAATTTCAAATTTTTCATTTTCATTTGTTTATTACTATTGATAACACATGGTATTATGTTCTGCTCAATTTATTTTCTAGTATATAAACTGTGATACAATTCTCTCTCTTTCATATTTTGGATATATACATTATAAACATGTTAGTGAAGATTGATCAATCAAATCATATGAATGCTTCCATAGTTTAAGTTTCAATTATTTTTAATATTCTTGATCTTCTAGTTGATTCCCTCAATATATATGAATCCATTCAAATTAGGTAATATAAAGTGAGATATCACTACTTGTGAACACTTTTTCTTTTATTATGTTGATAATAGTGATCTAATATTGATAATTTTCAATAAGCTTAATTCTCTGTTAGATTTCAAAAATATATAGTATAGCAACTCTTTGATTTATGTAATTTGCAACTTAAATAAATCTGATTTTAAAATATTTTTCATAAACTTTTTAATTTTTTTAGATATATAGTATAAATAGCTACTTAATTTATAAGTAACAAGTTTGAACATGTTAGTTTACATTATTAAAACTACATGTTAATTAGATTTATTTATGTTTTTGTATATTGTTTGTTGATTTTAAGTATTATAATACTGATATCATTAATATGATATCATTCCATGTGATGTTCTCTCTTTTTCAATCAGGAAACAATATAGCTGCATAACACTGTATAGGTGCAATCGTAATCATCTAGCCTCAGGAATTTTTAATTCAGAATTTTAGTCAGAAAAATAATTTTTAACAAACTGCCAAGTGAGTACATTATTATTATTATTATTATTATTATCTCATTTATATGCAAATTCTTGTAATGATATGTAAAATACTATTTTTTTGATGACGATAATGCCATAGAATTGACAAACTAAATTCAGTTGGTAAACAAGCACTATATAAACCTTAATACTTATAATGTTTTTTTCCCAAAGAAACTGATTATATGTTAAAATATGCATTGATTTCTTCATTAAAATGTAATGATAGTGTTTTGATGTTTTTTTTTATTTGAACAGTGTAATTTGGACTGCATTAAGGATTTTGGATCTTTATTTTGAAAAATACATTATTTAAAACCAAGTTAATTTGTTATAAATCAAAATACAGTAAAATAAATAATTTGAAATATATATTATTAGAGCACATTTATCTGTCAAAAATATATCTGTAATAAAATGTTATAACACATAACATAATCCAAAAAATCAATATATCTTATTTAGAAATATATATCATATATACTGTATATACATTGTTGATATATAAAATTCACATTAAGCAAAGGAATACTATGTTACCAGAAACTATTTTAGTTTAAAAATAAATATATTTTAAAAAATATTGTAGTATGATATGAAACTTATCTATCTTCAATTTTGCACATAATAAAATACACATATTCTTAGTTTTATGACAAATGACATTTATGGATTAAATATAAATGCTAATAAAAGTGCTATAAAAACATTCTGTATGAAAATCATGTATATTTTATTAGATTAACAATTTGATATAACAACATTTTTACAAAAAAATATAATTTGCCAATTTATTAAATATTAGTGTTTAATATTTTCTATAATAATAATATTTATGTTAAATTAAGAAACTTGTAAGAGAGTCTCTCTACTTTCTGATGTGAAATAAAAATAAACAGCACTGCTCAGGAGAGAAATTTTATTACAGAAACTTTACTGTAATAAAATTTTTTTTCTCATCTGATCTGTACTGTTTATCTTTATTCTTAATTTGTATTTATAAATAACAGACCATATATAATTTATTTGCTTCACTGATATTTAAAAATTATTAATAAACTGATATTACATATATTACTGTTGTTATCTAATATTTAATAATATAATACAAGTTTAAACTGTGATATTTTAATTTTTATAAAACTATATATTACATTATTTTATATTATTAATTAGAATAAAACAAAAATCTGAACTAGCTTGTAGAACGTTAGAATAAAATTATAGATGCAGGAGCGCTTTCAGGCTAGACTGCCCCTCTTCATGCAGCTGAAGAGGGGCAGTCCAGCCTGAAAGTGCTCCTGCATCTATAATTTTATTCTAAGGTCTTACAAGCTAGTTCTGATTTTTGTTTTATTCTAATTTGCGACCTAGTTGTCAATTTGGTGTGTATTATTAATTATATAATTATTTTAATCTATTTTTTTGAATATGCTTAAATGTTGTTTTTATTAAAATTTCTTTTTTACAATAGCCAAAATTAAATATGTTGATACTATTTCTGTATGATTATTTATAATAGTATTTTTTTTTATAAATAAAAAATTATTTTATTATAAAATGATAACAGGACATAAAAATATATCATTTCTTATAAAAGAATTTAGACTTTCACAATAAAATAAATTGCCAAAAGAATAACCATAAACAGTTATCTTTTCCTAATTATGACTTTTTTTTTTCTGCTTATAAGTGCCAGACATATATATATATATATCTAAAAATACATAATGAAATTATTATTATTATTATTTTTTTTATGCTGGTTTCTTTGTTGGCTAACAGCAAATACCAGCTTTGAAATGAATTTCATAGTATTGAGTAAGACAGAAGTGATGTATACTGTGTAAATATGTAAGCATCTCTTATTAAAATAATAAAGCTGTTGTTTATATACCAGAGTAAAAATAAATGCATCACCAAAAAATAATGAAATGCTTTTAAATTTGAATCATCAAAGTCCATAACAAATTTAAATTACTAAACTTAAAAACTTTTTCAAAAAGATAAAATATTGCCATTCTAAGTTTCTATGTTGTTGTTGTTATGTTTTTATTAGATAATATCACCTGTTTCAATTATTAAAATTATAATCTTATTTGTACATGTCAAATTATGTTTCACAGTTTCTCAATAATTTACACTGTTTATTCTAACGTAACTAATTAAAACTATCAAAATTAGCAGGAAATAATAATTATCTCAAAGAAAATTATTTTATTATATACAAAGTAATGCTTTCAGAATACTTAAATTTCCTCTTCTGCTTTATACAACAAATTAAATTTATTGTATAAAGCTGAAGAGGGAATCTAAGTATTCCGAAAGCACCACTTTGTATATAATAAAATAATTTTCTTTGAGATTATTATTATTTCCTGATAACTGGCTAGTTTTAATTAATTACATTTCACAAGTTGCCAAACTATCCAATCAATTATAAAAATATAGGAAGACCAAAAGTCAGTTAATTGAGAACATACATTGAGGAAAATGCTAGCAGATACACAGATTCTCCTTGGTTTACGTAAGAAATTTGTAAATCTGAGAACTGCTACATAAGATTTATGCAATTATTACTTTAAAATGAAAAATAATATTATACGTTGCATATATAATAGCCTATCTATAATATAAACAATACAATATTAAAAATAATGTTACTAACAGCAATTCTTATTAATAGTGTCATATACTCATAAATTAAATATCAGGCATCATAAATTTGAGCCATTATTGATACAATAAAATATAAAATTACAATATAATTTTACGATATGTACAAGATTACAAGATGTAAAAGATCAGCACTTTTTCATTTTTAAATTCAAGTAAGTTCTTTTGTAAATGGGATCATTGTCTCATCTGTGTGTTATAATTTTAACCATATAAGTGAGACAATGATCTCACTCAATAACTCTACATTCAAGAGTTAATGTTCAATACTATCATCATCAATAGTGCTGTTTACTCTTTTTATAGCATTATCATTAGTACAATATTACTGGTGAATCAGCTAAAAAAAAAATCATCAAATTGTATGCTTCCAATTTATTTTTAAAGTGATTAAGTTACACGTAAGATAAAACAGAAGACTTACTAGTAAAATTGCTTAACAGCATTATACAATAAATTACAATGATGATTAAAAATTTTTTTTACATAAATCAGGGAATTTCTATATTAATTATAAACTAATCATCATGGAAAAATAAATATCATTATGATTATGAAGTTTTCAATATTAAAATATATTTAGAACAAAATAAACAATCTGACTTCAAAAATATTTTAAAATAATATTTTTGTACACAGTGCAATATTTGCTAAAATGCAATATCTTGCATCAGTATTGTATAGAGTAATTCATTTCTTCTCTGGCTACAACAGAAACAATATAATATTTTAAACATAACATGTTTTATAGAAAAACAGTCTTTATATAGAAAAAATATAATTAAAAACTTTTAATTCAAACTTTGTGAATTAAAAGTTTTTAATTATAATTTTCCTGACCTTTATAATTTTAATTTAAAGTCTATTTATGTCTATATTCAACAGGAGAGAACTGGCATTGATAGCTTTTGTTGTTCAAAACCTAATTTGCATAATATTTATTATTAAAGCAGAGAAAACAGTAAATAATAAATAAAAGAAATATCTTAAAACTTACAACACGAAATTATGAAAAAATATAAAATAATAATAATGCATTAGTAGACAATGCTATCATAATTTTAAAAGAGTAAAGAAAAAAAATTATAATGTAATAATTAAATATACTGTGTTTGAATTTATTTTAATTAAACAGATCATATAAAAACTTTTTTAATAGCAAGAATAACCGAATTTAATCAGATTCAACAGAAAAATAAAATAAATCAATATTAAATTCTCCACAAAATTATTTGTTATGTTTGAAAATTAAAATTTGAAATAATTTTTATTAAATTATTAATTAGTTAATTTTCCGTTTTCCAATATTAATGCTAAGTAATTATGAAGACCAAAGGAGATAAAATAATTTATTTCTACTCAGTAAAGCCGCCAGAAGCAATTATTTTAAAGATAGGAGGAAAAAAAAAATATCCACTGGACATAAGTTTGACGATCCTGTAAAATTTAATTAACTGCAATCCATAAAATTATAACTAACGTTAATTTTGAAGGATCATCATTCAAGTAATCCCCGTTCGTTTTAATTAAGAAAACCAAACATGATATAAACACTTGGGTAATATAAAAACACATGCTGGCACCCAACTCTCAACTATCTCATCTGGATGAGGGTTGTCTCAATTATTGCTTGTTTTTTTTTTTTATGATAGAAAATTTACAAAATCATCATCTTCCAAAAATAAAATTTAATTAGTGCAGCCATGCTTTTATAATAAGGAATTGTAATTTTTTTTTTATTTTTACTGTTTTACATAATGACTAAAAATAATCTGAAGAGTTTATGTTTGGCATATTTTTATCCATTTTTGATTAAAAGCCAATTGTCAATAATCGAGGAACATTTTTTTTTCTAAGTAGCAAATCAGAAAAAAATTATTTCTCCAAGAATTTTCTAAAATTAAAAGGAGCATTGATTTGTTTTTTTTTTAAACTTTCTATTGTAAAAATATAGAAATTTCATTTCTCTTTATATGTTTTATTAATTTAATCTTAAAAAAAAATTTAATAATTAAAAAAAAAATCTATTAAGAATTTTTTTAAGCAGTAATATGAAAAAACTTGTTTAATAAAGAATTAATTGAAGTTAAGACATTTTTAATTAAAAAAATTAAATGGGATAAAAATCACTTACGCTGACTCTCTTATAAAAGATAACAAAGAGATGTAAAATATTAGAATCTTAATTAAAGAACTTCATTCAAATCAGATGATACACATTTTTTTTAACTTGGAAAACGGGAATAGGTATTTATAAAAGCATATCAGAGATTCAGAAGTCGAAATTTGGTTACGTTCGCACATTTTCAGCTTCTAAAAACAAGCGATTAATCAAATATTTACACAAATTTGAACATTTTAGCGTTAAGAATGCAAGATTTGTACACTGCTGTTGATCCAGCGCTTGGTATAAATGCGTCCAGGTAAGATATTTACGGACCTATCGATTCTTCATCGCATAAAAGGTTACAGTTAACAAACTAGTAACTAATATAATTTAGTAAAATTATATCCCAGTCAATCGAATCAATGTAGTAAGTTAATTAACATTACAATACGGACAGAGCTATTCAAAACTTTTCCTTCGGTTGTTAACAAATAAATATTGAAGAGAACTTTTATCCTTTCACGTTTAGCCCGCATTTTAAAAATTTATGAGAAGGACAGCGAAAACTATCGAAGAGATTTGTCTCCATTAAGCTACACACGTCAAACTGGAGACCCACTGTCAACTACAGAGTTTTACCTATAGGCCACGTAAAATTAGATTGTTTTTTTTTGTATTCAAATTTTAGTGGAAAAAAAAAGTATATCCTATTTCTATTATAATTTTCTTTGCCTCAAATACTTTTCGAATACTGAAACAGTCCGAAATCCATTTTATATTACGTACAGAAATGGAAATTATTTGTGGCTGTTTGGAAATATCTGTTTCTAAAACCGTGATCCCGACCGTGTTTGGTCACCGTTTTTATAGTGAAAAATTCTTGTTTCTGGTGCTACCAAACAGTTAAAAAAAAAAGAGAGTATACAGGTTATAAAAGGAGTGTAAATATTTTTTACTCGTGGAGATTTTAGCGTGATATAGAAAACAGTTTTTCGATGAATATCTGCATTTCTGTAAATAGGCGATGTTACATTTTAAAAATTCTAAGAATATACTTTGGTCGAAAAACTTTTAGAAAATTAAATTCGCTTTTAATGCAGTTTTATTTGAAGGAAAAACAACCAAAAATAAAAAAAAAAGAAGTAAAGGTAATCGATACTAAGTTAGCAAAGATTGTTGGGGCATTTCTGGAATCCAGAATAGAAAAAAAAAAAAAAAAATATACGGCAAATGCGGTAAACGTTTAACCAATAATATTTTAGTGATAACATCTAGATTTCTTTCACTTTATCTAGGCGTATCTTAAATATCTGGCTCAGTAAACAATTCTTACAGAGTCAAAAGAGAGAGAGAAGATGGAAGGAGGACACGTCCTAAGAGAATAAAAAAAAAAAAAAAAAAAACAGTGAATAACGACGAAATAAAAATTTTTAATAGAGTGAAGAAAACCTTAAAAGGTAACAAAAATACAGAACAGGAAGGTGTTTAAGAATGAATTTGTAAAATAAAAATATTCGGAAGAGTTAAATCTGCAGATAAGTCCAACCGAGGCAATAAAAATGAATGAACTTGGGAAAACAGCCAGGTGAAAAAGCATTTGTTATTTTCTCTGGATCAATATTTTGAAAACTACTTTACAAATTCGATACTACTACTTCAAACTGAACCGATTTTAACAAACTTTTTAATCACCAACGAATTTGCAAATATAATTTCTTAAAAGCAATTAAAATTTCCTCTCGTAATGTTACCAGGTACTTCGATTGTTATTATTATTATTATTTTTTTTTTTTGCCAAAAAATAACCTGTTTCGAAAACGGAATTTAATCGGCAGTAAAGCGAAATTAAACGTTAGTTATTCTTTAAAAACAAGTTTTTGTAAACTTTTCATTCGTGCAAACACGGAACCTATTTAAAAAGACGATTATGACAAATATACTTAAACGGGAATTTAATGAAAACGTGATGAAAATTTTATACTGAATTTAATTCTGTCAAGAATGCGCTTGGAACTGAACTCGTTACAAATTAAATATTCTGATTACAAGTAAAAAAAATGAATAAAAAACTCTCTTTAAACTCTGGGATTTTTTTTTCTGTATAGGCCTAATAATTGTAATGGTATCGATCGTGTTTAAACACCGCACAGGTTTCTATATCATCAACAGAGAAAAATATAAAAATTTATTTTTTGAACCGGTATATTTTGTAAATCTATAAATTTAGAATTGACCTGCTAAACACAAAAGAATTAGCATATTTAAAACAGTTCATCGTCGAATGTGGATGAACAACATTCGGGAATTTAAGTGTGTTGCAAGGAAAACAACTATCGAAAACATGTCTCCACGCTAAAATCGTCTTTCTTTGTACAGTATGTTGTTTTACAGTCTATCGGGATTTTAACTGAAACTACCATCTTTTCTCTTGACTAAAAAAAAGCTGTCACATCTTTTTAGAAAGGAGGAATTTTTTTTTTTAATGGAAACATTAATCCCTCCCCTTTTTTTTCTTTTTTATCCACACTTGTTTAAAAATTGAGATAAAATTTCTATCGATATCTTACATTTCTAAATGAAGCTTTACATATTAATTAATCAATACCTTGTTACAAAATACTACTATGACTTAGAAAAGTATACATATTCATCACGACAATTGAATATTTTTGTATTCGGGCCACCCTAAGGAATACCGCCAGTTCTTTGCAAAGTCGTGTTGACATAGATAAATGTATGGAGTTACAACTGGAAGATAACCTACTTGGAATTGCACGAAACAGTGCAGACAGAATAATACAGAGTCAGTCAAAAGAACTAATGTATACATACACGTTTACAGTAATTCCATTAAATATTTGGAAAGGAGAAATATCTAGATTGTTCGCCATGCGTATCCTTATCGTTATTTAAAGAATATATAAAAAAAATCTTTCTCGATTTATCAATACGCATAACTGCTTCTTTAGTTAAGAATTTAAAGGCTACAGATCAGTTATTTTAGCAGGAATTTCTACTTCTATTATTTTTATTTCTAGACATTTTTTCAGAATATAACCAACCAGTTCACTTTTTTTCTACACGGATAAAATTTCTCTCTCAATAAAACCATTTTAAATTTTATATAACTTTTAATGCAATTCTATACTTAAAAAAATGATTTTATATCCAACACGGTTACTTAAATACATATTTAATAAGTATAGATTGAATATTTTGCATTAATTTTTCGTATCGAAAAAAGAAAAAAAAAGCAAGTTATCCGTATTCTAAGGAGAATAATATTTAATTTTTGAATTTATTATATTTTTGTTATGATTTCTTACGTGCTCTTCTATTACCTGTACGCTCTGCTTGGCTATAAATCTCTGAAGGAGAAATTCGATATAGTACTATGCTATGTATTTTGCTGCATTTTCGGTCGACTCTACCCAATCGATAAAACTCTAAACAATTTTTGTTTCCAGCTATTGCAATTCTAATTCTGTTAAAATAAAAAATTTAACTAGTGACTGCTTTATCCTCGTTTTTTGAAAGTATGGAGCGAACAAAAAAAAACAAGGATTCAGCCATTATTTCCCTCCAAAAAAATAAGTATCATCCAAACTTTTCTCCATCCCGTTTCAGAGTAGAAGTGTAACGATCAAAATAAACTAGCTCCAGTTTGTAGATGGTATAAATATCTAAAACATTCCATTCCATAAAAAGATAAAAACAAATTTTCAGTTCACTAAATTTTTTTTTTTTAAATTATATACAACATTCTATATAAAAACAAAACGGTTTTATAGACTGTTTGAATAAATAGATAAATATTTGTTTACATTACACAATACAAACATTTTACGTATGTAAAATAATAATAAAAATAATATACATAACAGTGTACAGACTAGAACGTACGACATAAAACTTATCTGTTGATAACTTAGCTAAATTAGCTGAGGGCTAAATTATGGATGTCAATATTAAAACCATCATCATCATCGATAGAATTCTTAGAATTTAACGAATATTGTGGCTCCCAAGTTAGTTCAGAACGGAAAAGGATTTAGCTATATATAGACTATGTGTTTCTTTACCAGTAACTTGTAAGTGCATCGATTTAGCAAAAATATTTATGGCACAGCCGAGCATTTTATAAATTTTAATTAGATATATAATGGTAGAGGCACTATATATTTAATTATCGAAACACCTACGTTAGGTAGGTGATGCTATAAAGGTGATAAATGGCACACAGAAGGTAATTTTTTATCCGGAATATATCTTAGTAACCGTAAGCGTTATACATAACCTAATGATTTATATTCTCGATAGCAAATGTTAGCTACCGATTGATTTTAATTTTTGACATTTTAATTGGATTTCTATTAATATCGCCATCTGAAATGAATATTTGAATTTGTAACTGTTTAATCATTCCGGATTTTTAAACAGATATGTTGAATTTGCAATTTATATTAAATAATTAATATTAATGTTAAATTAGTTTTTATAATTTATTATAAAATAATATTCAGCTAAATGCATTTTAATGAAAATAATTAAACAGATTTTCTTTTTTTTTTGTGTGTGTGTGTTTGTGTTTTTGCGTGTGTGTGGGAGCGCGCGCTATTGTTTGTGTGTGTTTTTGTGTGTATTTACAATTTTTTAAATCATCATGATAATTAAAATTTTAAGAATTAAGATTGCAATTTAATACTTTTATAGGAATCTTACAGTTAAAAAATTGAATAATATGATACTCTTTATTCTATATTAATTAATTTATTCGTTATTAGTATCTATCTATTATCATCTACAGATAGTTTGTGCTTAAATAAGTAATAAAATTCATAATTATTGAAAATTGCTTATTTTTATTATTAAAAAAAAATATCTATAGATAAATTTTTACAAATAGGAAGACTATTTCTATTCTATGAAAAAGAGGATGACTGCGAAGGAAGTTGGCATAAGAATGTGTGAAATTTGATCAGTGGTATAAAAACGCTGACCACTTTTTAGGATACAGGTATGTAGCTGTTCATCTTTTTTTTGATTATACTAATAATTTTATTAAATATATCATCGATAGTTGCAAGTCTATCCAATTTCTCGATAGTTTTTATTGGATAATAACCCTTCTAGCAGCGTTTCTCAATTGAGATTCCGCGAAAAATGGTGATTGAAAAAATAAACGTAGTTTTTTCTGCCTACACTATTGATTGGCATTAGAGTTGATATCCTTTGTGGGAAGAGAAAATACAAAAAGAATATGCTAATAAGTTGGCCAAAATAAACAAATATACAGAAAAAAAAATTTGCTAAGAACATTTCAGTTGTTATTGGATTATTACGTTTACAATTTGCTGATCATGCTAACGTATTGTAAGCTGTAGATATAATCATTTTTATTCATGCAAGAATTACTTTAGACCTGAAAATTATTTCAAGGATTTCTCCAAGATAAAAAGGCTGAGAAGGACTGGCCTTAGGGCCTATAGTAATATTAGATCTCTCTAAAATTACTATAGACCGTAAGGACAGTCTTTATCAGCTAGTTAGCATGATCAGCCTACAATTTGCTGATCACGTTAACGCGTACGTGATCATGCTAACGTGTATTTTAGATCTTTCTAAAATTACTATAGACTGTAATATCTGATTAAAACCTAAAGATATAAAATTTTAAGTGAATATATTTTATATCTTTAGATTTCAATCAGATTTTAATGTATAATAATTTGTTAAATCGTTTTAGTGCCATTAATTGAATCTAAATCTTTATGAAAGTCGTATAATTAGATTTAATTATAAGTGATTTATTTTTAAATGGTTCCTAATTCAATAAAGACCGAAATTAAAAAAAAAAAAATACTGTTTGACTGCCTTTCTTGATTATTTCTTCTTATTAGTAAATTTTTATTGATTTTCTTTCTGGCCATTAAGAAAACTTAATTACTTATTCTATCTAGATGCCATCAACTCTTACGTTTTATAAACTATATTAGCTATGGGGGCGACTAATTCGTTAAAGACCATACTTTGTAATTAATTAATGGAATAAACTGTAGCAGTATCTTGTAACTGCTGATAATACATAATATATTAATTAATAGACAAACATCATGATATAATTAAAACTTTATACTTATATATAGTACGCCTAAATATCCTTCTTACCATCATTAACAATTGAACTTAATTTAGAATTTAATGCTGAATAAAGGAAATCAGATGAAGAAAATGAATAATCTTAAAGAATATCTCGATACAATGAAGCGGATTTTAGTCTCTGTATCGATTTGTTTTGTCTTCACAAAGAACAGTTACTGTAATACAGAGTAACAGAAAAAACTGGCCCATTTCAATAAGAAAATTATACATAATTCGTTTATAACGCTTTATTTGCGCGTAGAAACTGAACTGCCGCGATTTTTTTTATATCGATTTATTTTATTTGTAAGTATACACTATATAAATAAATAATACTTTTATACTGTATAAATAATACATAAATATGAGTAAAAACTAGAACTCTTGATGATACATGCGATTCAAATTATATATGAACATAAGACATAGATTTTGCATGTAATTTTGCTGAAAAATTTCGAGATGCAGTACTAGTATTTTTCGTGTATACTATGATCCCTTACCCATATTTTTAGATAAAGTATAATCTATTGAAATAAATTCACATGTAAGTGTTCTGTATTTCTGATTATTTATTTTTGACTCCTATTCCAAAATCCAATAAAACTTTGTAGGTTTGTCTGCCTTATCATGGAGATACCTGTCTCTCAGCATACCTTTTGGTTGTTTTACCTCTTAATTATTATTTAATATATAATGTAAAAAAAAAATTAAAAAATAACAACTAAGAAACTTTAATTACAAAAATAATAAACAATAACACTGCAGCTCTAGAATGCTCACTCCAAAGACAACAAACTGCATTTGGACTGAGCAGTCCTCAAATTCATCATTACAAAGATTGAAAAAAAAAGGAAACTATATATTTCATAAAAATTAACTATTCTCAATCCAAATAACTTACACTTAACACACATTGTATACTATACTTGCAAATTTTGCAGTATGTAAATATACATAAAAATAATAGACTAGTGGTATTTGGTTAACTGTCACAGTGTCATCTGTCATATCTGCCACTGCTGTTATTCTCAAAATGCTACAACAAAATCTACATATGAACATTTACTTAGAGCTACTTATTACATGCAATATAGAAAATTTCTCAATACAGACATAATCAACAGTTCTTATGAGTATACAATAATTTTCCTTCATCTACCTAGATTAATTAACAATTCAAAACCTAATTTAGTCGGATCTAGAGTTATACAATCAGTGGTATATACTGATAGGAATTAAAATTTCTCTTATTAGACCTATGTACTAAGTATATGTTTTAATCAGTAATAGTAACCAAATAACTAGGATCACACTAAGCTGTAAAAGCAGTATAGAAAGAAATAATACACTTTAATACTAATATTTTCAGCTTTTGTCTCTTCAGGTATACAAAGAAAATGATCTGTTCGTTGAGAAGAAAAAACAGCACTATTTGGCAGTAAAACACTTTCCTTTATTTCAACAAAGCTATCGTTTTCTGTGACAAGACCACCATCTTCAGACCACAAAATTAAAAGTTTTAGAACAATTCAAACAAAAAGAATATTGAACATGAAGCAAAGCTTTCAGTTAGTTATTATGGAAACTACAGAATTATAATAAAAACATAATAAAAGATAACAGGCTTGAGTAAGATGTTAACCTCTTTAACAACATTAAAAGAAAAATTTAACTAATTTCAAAAGTTATGTTTTTATTATAATTTTGTAGTTACCATAGTAACTAACTGAAAGCTTTGCCTTATGTTCGATATTCTTTTTGTTTGAATTGTTCTAAAACTTTTAATTTTGTGGCCTGAAGATAGTGGTCTTG